>VYYJ01000959.1:0-39692 GCA_021029165.1 Cyphoderus albinus
CTTCTTACCTTCCTCACCTCTTTTTTCAGTTGACATTGTTGGCATCCAAAAAGGTGGCGACTCTCATCATAATAAAACCATTCATGCTCGCGCACGTTACTTGCTAACTTGGTTCATTATCCTTATCATGGCATCATCCATCCGCTTCACACATCATTGTACCAACAAGAGATGTTTTGCTCAAGCTCAGCAAGTTCAAACTAACTCGTCATTAGCATGTGTAAGATGTAAGTCATCCTGTCTCATCTAAGTCATCATTCATACTAAAACGCCACCGTCATTTCACTCCATGCAAATGTACGCACCTTTCTCTTTCGCAATGTCATCGTCATCTCACTCCCATTTTTCAGTAATGCGTCAATTGGGTAAATGACTTCTCGTACAAGTCAATCTCATAAATAATTCATGAATGAGGAACAAAGACTCTGGGGATAATAGATCCGGGTATTTGCACCATACAATATTGCTAATCATTAAATTAACATTGGCACAATAAAAGAACATCATTCATCTTTTTATCAGATTGTCATCTGTCACAAATAATTATCTCATGAATATTTAATTGCATGAAAAAATCAGTGTTGGTTTGGTTGAAGTACTTGTAATGTTGTAATACATACGACTAGTCACATTACTGCGACGTTGCTTTTCCATGAGTTATTAATGCGTCATAAGTTAGGAGTAAACAATTTTAGGTAACAGCGAAATCAATTTGACGTATTCAGTAACAGCAGAGCATCGAAATGTGTATCGTGTGAACTTTCTTCGTGAGGTAGTGGACTGAGGTGTAACAGGGTTTGCTGAGAACGTACTCAGTTTTCGTTTCTCCGGCCCAGTTTGAACCCAGGAAGAGTCAATCTTTTTGAAAATGTATTCGGGTACAGAGAAAGAGTTCAGGATACACGCTTCTCGCTCACTCCGCTACCGAAGTTGCCCTTGGCCCTGATCTTGCTACAGCGAACTAACCTTGATACCACTCATGACCTTCTCCACTGCCGCATCTGACCTTCGAAGCGGACCAGAGAGGCCTTCAAAACCATCCTACGCAGTGTAGAACCCTCCTCTGTGTCCCACTTGGAGCGTGTGCCCACCCTACAGCTTTAAGTGTCCCATGCCCTGCCACTCTTCCCTTGCTCTCTTTAAAATACAGCATCCCTTTCTTTCACACTCTCCCAATTGTTATGCCGCTCCTGCCTCTTGCCTAATCCACTGAATATTTTTCTCGCTTTCCATTCCACATCAGTATAAGCCTTAGTTCTTTAAACTCACACCATACCATGATTTTAGTATATTACTAAACCTTAAGTGATAATGTATGAGCCACGAGTTGTTTTCCCCTCTTTATCTTCCATCATCAACAACAATTTCAAGGCAATCACTGACGTGGACATCTCTTACCTTCTTTACCTATTTTCCAGTTCTTTTGTAATATATGTGCCATACCAGAAAGCAAAATCCATTTGCTCGTGTTACCGTTGTCCATTGCGTAAAATGGAGACAAACATTTTTGTTATTCACACAGGACTGCTTCTTCGTTTCATTTCATCTTCTCGTAAACATTAAGTCTACTCCCATCAAAGTTTCGAAAAATGAACTCCTCATTTCCCGAAACGTCATGTCTAACTGCGTTCTGTTCACGGAGAAACTGCGTCAATCCGAAAATCGGGGAGTAAAAAACAACATGTTGCAATGTAAGAATGAAAGGCACGTGGAGCAGCTTATAGGTATAGAGAGAGTTGTTTTTCTTCCCAAATTTATACGACGTAAATCTAACGGTAAACATTTTATTCACATTCAAGGTCATCGTTGCCTCCGTTGCTTTTTCTACGCCGAAGGAAGCCACTGGGAATCTGAAAACACGGTGTTTTTTTCAGAACCGTTCTAGGCCACGTATTAAGCAGTTGGCCATGAATGAATGATAAGCCATGGCCACACTTTATATCATAGTACAAGCGTAATTCATGCATGTATATGTATGTAGGTATGCAGGTTGCCTCCAAAGTACATGTTGCCTCCACTCCGTTTCCTCCGTGCCTGCCCATCTCAACCCAGTTTTTATTAGAGCCAGCCATATAAACTAAAGCTTAACTCTTTCTGCTCTGCTTCTCTATGTGCTTGTTTTCTCTCCGAAGGAAATGTAAAGGTACGGGAGAAACGGAGTTAACAATGGATAGAGACCGCCCACAGTTGTTCGCAACCTTTTCACTGAGCTCAGTGTTGTGTTAGTGTCTGAGTCCAGTCTAGGTGTAGTAGGGAACGTTAAGTATGTTTGTTACACGTAATATGTGAATGTGAAATGAGAGAGAAGAAACAAAAAATTGTTTTAAACTAAGTCAAAGTCAATGTAGAGTAGATTGCATAAATACTACGTTTTGTACTCTATGGACTTATACACGGTAACAGCCACGATCACATATCACATTATTACATACACTGTCATATAATTAATATCTATTACACTTTCCAATGGATAACATAAAGAAACATATTACATACATACCGTTTACCCCCAATACTTTCTTGGACTCCAGTTTATTTTATGCATTTTATATTACAGTTTCACTGTTCCCTTGTTTCTTCCCCCTGAACAAAGCTGTTAATTGACTTGACTCGTCTGGTTTCACTCGAGCTTCTATCTCGCCCATCTTTATCCTTTTTCTCCATATTTTACACAAAGTGAATGTTCTGAACTCCAGTGTTTCCGGTGCCACAATACCACAGTTAGTGCAAAAGAGAAAGAACTGCCCATTTTCAGTTAAAATTGAGGGGAATCCGCATCTCTATTTCTCACTGCTGCTGTGATATATTGCCTGTCTATTTTTTAATACACAAGCATTATACATTCTATGCACGCACTGTTATTTCAATCATTTCTAAGAAGTTTGCACATCCACATGTCATGGAATTTGATGGATTGTTAAGGTCAATGTGACCATTTTCCTCGACAGAGGTCACTATAAAAAAACTATCTTATGCATTTTTATTTATTAATACCGTGCAAAGTTTAACTAAAAATGTACGTCATGTCTGGATTTCTTTGTCGGTACAAAAGACCTGCGTCATGTCATTCTTTGGAAGTGGAAACGCAAACTGAAGCATCTCCCTCTTATTTATTAGCGCAAACAAATCCCAAATCCCTTCATATTTATCCTCATTCATTTCCACTTAAAATGATTAAATGATAAATGTCTGCTGGCTATTAAACCAATTAATATAAAAATGCTCCATGCGCACCACAAATCATCAAAGTCATCAAGAGGGCACCAATACAATTCTAGTGTGTACTTGTGAATACTGAATAACATCGGACAGGCGCAGGATAAAAATATCATTGAGCACAAACTGACCTCTTGCTTTTTGTCACATAAGGATCAGACGAAGACGAGACAAAGGTGAACGGTCATGAAACTCTCTTTATGCCAGGACCTTACCTTCATGAGATGAAGCAGTTTAAATGTCAAAGTAAATAACAGACAGACAGCGAATTAAATACCTATTTTGTATAACTTAACATTAATTTATATAACTTACAAAGTAAAAATATAAAGTCTTTGAACTCAATTTCAATATTTTATATTTGCGTGCAGGTGTAAGAGTTAAATAGTTTTCTTTATCTAATCTATCTCTTACCGGCATTGATCAACCGACATTGTGTCATTAATTTGTTGCCAAAATACCAGCCAAGTGAACCATTGCAAATGACAATGACCGCATTTATTCAATGCACTTGTTTCTATTTTTAGAAGCACGCTTCTTTTAAATGGCAGGTCTACAAGTGTTAGGCAAACGATAAAAACATTTTTCTTCAGTATACATTTCTAATAGATGCTAATGTTCAATGTTGAGCGATTCAAGTATTTGACCTTTTAGTGATGAATGGCATGCCATTTGTGAGGGACAGGAGAGGTGGTTAAAAAATAAAGGCAGTCCTAGCCAGATAAAACAACCAAGACCTAGCCAAAATATAACTTTGGTCCCTCAAAGAAGCTAAGGTCAGGTCAAGACTAAGTGCCATTTTAGTCCCTGGCGTCTGGGGTCATTTTAATTTAACCATGTACCGTGTATTAAATACTCATTTACATTGCAGCAAGCAAATAATTTATTAAATTAACGACCACTATATGTTAAAGGGCATCACAATATTATCCACCGCTAATTGTTTGTTTATTATTTCATTGTATGAAGTGATCATCAGTTTAATACCTGCTTAGGTATTAGCTTCTATTGGCATATTAAGCAAATCATAATATGGAGTGTTTAAGTAGGTTAAGGAAAGGGCCACAGGTTTAAAAAGGTCACTCTTTCTGGTATCAAACATGCTTGACGCGTTCTTCAGACAGACATTACATAACGCAGACAATTGAAAGTGATCTACATAACTTTTCGAGAGAGTTTATTTTGTCTTCTGGTGGAGCAGAGTTTCTATTCTAAAAAGAAATTTCCTTTTTGTGTTCATTCCTTGGCCTGACATGAAAACCAGGTCAGTTTGCAGCTTTTCCATATTTTCTTACCAGAAATGAGATCAACCGTTGGCTTTCGCTTCCCTTCGACAAGGAAATGAGACTAAAAATGAAATAATCACACATATTTTTATTGCCTCAAGTGAGAGTTGAAATTAGGGACAATAACGATTAACGAAACAAACAATAACGTCACCAGTCGCAGTCCTTACTTTGGACTCTCTCATCCATAATTGCATTATTAAACGTCTTACTAAATTCATACTAATGTGCAACAGCCTACGCAACATTAACGAAAGCGTCAGTAAGTGACGGCAACGATAATAACGATAAATTACTGCATCAATATTGCATAGAGCAACAACTGTGACTACGAGTGAATGATTACATAACTTGTGAATGCAATAATGTGTGCATTTATTGTAATAATTTTACCTTAGTCTACTTTTTACATAACAATGCATCTGCGATGAATAAATGCAATCAACATTTTCTTATGGCGAAGGCTCTCTCCCTCAGAAATGTTTTATCAGCTCAAAAGTGATATCTCTTTTTCTTCTCCAACATCCTTTTGTCTTCAGCCACAGTTTTCTATCCTTCGACAAAGCCTCTCCACCACAGGATGTTCGATCTCACTTTGCTCAAAGTGGGTCAGCTTGGTTCAATTCTGGGTCAACTTCGAAGCTCTAAGGACTCTCCAGCAGGAAGTGGACGAGGCAAAACGCTCTCACTTTCTAAAAAATGTGCTCACATTAGTAAATGACTCCAATTTCTCCCTTCCCTCTAATCTCTCCAATTACATAAACACAAATAAGGATTTCACTTAAAGTGTAGCAAATCCATTCTTATTGTTACATTCCCTTTCCCAATTATGCATGTAGTGGACGATAATAATATGGCTGTTATGTCACACCAACAACAGTGTGCACACGTATGTCTTCCTCTGTGTTTACTTTTATGCAGTTACATAAGAAATAGCAAACCTTTCAATCAACATAAACATACAAAAGAAAATGTGAAAGGAAATTTTGCAACAATTTAATAATTTTTTTCTTTGCAATGTTATTATTACTACACACTCTGCTGGTTCATTTGATTGCTATAAATTGACTATGATAATTTTATTCTTATGCAGTGTCTGTACAATGCAATTCCACATGCACTGCCATTCACTTCCTTATTATTGTTAAGTTACCCCTATCATAGCAGCAGCAACAGCATTGTTGCATTGCACTTTTCTTATCTCGCTTTTGTACCCAACAACTTAAAGAGAGAATTTCTCAAGCTTGAAAGTGGCGAGATAAAGCAAAGCTATGCAAGCGAAGTTGCAGACAAGACAAGAAAAATTACATAATTCTTTTGTATGCACACGCACACGCATTCGCATTAGTTTCAGTCATTATTCTTTCACACAGACAATCACATCATCATCGCTTCCTTGATCCTTGCCTATGTCTACCTACCTCAACGGCTGCAAAGAATTAAGGCTCCTTACAATAATGGACTTATCCCAAATTCCCAAACAATGGTGCAACGAAGGGGCAGGCATAAATGAAGCTTTCAAGTGGTCACCCCTTAGGAAGAATAAACTGAGCCAAACTGAAAAGTATGCGTTGCACTGCGTACCTTAGATATTTCGAACATTGTCTGGCACACACGTTATAAGAAGTATCATGAACAAACACTGTACCATTTTTTATATTTAAATGATGTGTGCAGTGTGCAGTATGGGGCTGCATTTTGCTCACTTTTATTTATTTACGCACTGAGCTTACAGAGCGAGGGAGTCGTTAAGCTTAGTTATCTATGTGGATGTACCGCTAAGTGCATTGCTCGTTGTCAGTCTTCGACAAGCCGTTGACTTGCGCACGTCTCTCTGAACGGAGAATCTCCTTTTGACTTCGGTGCGAAGGTGGTTGCGCCGGTCCAACGGGATTGTAACAGTGCATGCAGTTCATTGTTTGCGGATAAACTAAGAACGAACCTGAACCTGTTCTTTCACAGTGAATCTGAAGGTCGGTGGTCTCACTTTGAACGAAATCCTTTTTCAATGCTCCTGTTGCGGTTCTCCTAACTGGATATCGAGTGCACTGTTCTTCACTTCGCACTCAAAGTCATAGCCTTAAAACCATCAAAACAAAGGCATTTGGAGGAGACAAAAGGAGAGAGATCATTCAGCTTCCGCGATCCCCGCATATTTATACCTATTATTATTTATAATGCTTACATGTCTGGTGTGGTAATCATGTTATCACATTTTTTCAGTTCGCTCACCAACGCATGTGTGCATTGGGTACGAAAGAGTCACGGAGTTCATTGTTAGATAATAAACCTATTGATTACTTTTATGGATACAAGCGGGAGCAGTGGCAGGGAATATCATGATGCTTCAAATTATAATCCATGGTACATTGAAACGGACAAAGGACTCATCTATAAAAATATGGTCTCGACGCTCTTTTTTGTTTACAATCGAATATGTAATGCCGCAGGAATATTGCACATATATTAAAACGATGATTCAGAGATGCTTCTTAAAATTATTTTCTTCAATGGAACATGTTTGCGCAATAAAAATCATATATTAATTTGATTACATTCCGAGTTTAGTTGACCTTGACCATAAATTTCTGCTTTCAATGACTAATCGTAAGTTCAAACTAGGCAGTTGACTTTTATAAAGAGATCCAATGAACTCATTCAACCTTTTTCCTCTGATTATATCAATTTTCCTTAATATTCGTCAGGTTAAACGGAGGTTGTTGAAACCACATTGTCGGTCATTCACAATATTTTTATTTTAACTGTTCTTGTAGCTGTTTAACTTCAAGTGCTAACGCCCTTGAACACGTATTAACATGATATTTTTGAAAATGTATGTTCGTCGACCGCATAATGAACTGCAACGTTACTGCAACTCTCAATGAATGTTGGACTAAACTCAACTCAACTCTTGACTCAATCAATGTCGATTGATAAGTCTTGGCTGCGTTAAAATGAGCAATACTTCTGTTACATAACGGTAAACAGTCAAATGAGAAATCATTCTGGGCAATACCATTTTCTGTTAATACCTTTCCTTGTTTGTTTATTTGCTTGCTTAAATGCAACATAATTAACAATCATTCATTAACTCAATAAAAAACTGTATGAAAAAGGTAAGGAAGGTTAATATAAATGCTCATGCTTAAATAATGACTTTTCTAAAAATGTGCCCATAAATTGGAAACTAACAAGGAAGTATAACGGTAAGTGGTGGAGCGAAAGAAAGTACGGAAGAGAAAAACGGAAGTGTCAATTTTTTGAACAATGTGAACTTTTTTCTCTCCTTTCAAAAATAACTCTCGAAACCGACCCGCTTTCAAATGAAAATCAAAACTTTTCCTTAAACTGACCCACATTGTCAGTTATGTAACACCATTCCACGTGTTTTCGAATATTTCAGATATTTTCTTTGCGGTTTCACTTTTTAAGAAAATATAATTCATCCTACTTGCTGCTGTGCTGTAAACAAATTTCATTTTGGTGTCTACTAAAACATTTTTGTCTACAGTCTACAATGCTGATACATAAGTAGCGCTATTTATAATAAGAAAAATATCACTTTATTACTCCTCACTCACTCGCTCATTACTTATCATTATCCTTAACATTATAATCACTTTTTTAATAATATCACAACTTCTGAAAGGAGCACACATTTAGAGAAATTGGGAATAGTCGAACAAAAATGAAAGTTTTTTAGTGCTCTGCTTATACAGAAAGTGAAGTCATACTTCACCAACTAACTGTTAGTGCCTGCTTAAAGAGTTCATATTGCGTACCGTACCAAAAACATCATTAATAAACAATCACTTTTCCTTCGTCTTTCGTCTTCACAACTTCCGACTTTCATTTTGGAAAAGTTGAATTTTTTCTTCATATTTACTAGGCTCATTTACTAGTTAATATAAATGTGTTTAGCTCGGCGATTTCTTTATTTGGAAAGTGGTGAGTTTAACACAGTTACACCAATTTTTGAGAGTGAGAATGCATTATGAAAGGAGAGCGCAGGGCATAAGAGAAACAAAGTGTGTGCTTTTTGGATTTCCAGGTCAAATCTTAGCCTAGCAGGAGGAAAAGGCGATTTCTAGAGCAAAAGTGATGCACGGTTTGAAAAAAGGAAGACGAGGCGATTCTTTGCCTTGTGAATTTTTATTATTCTATTTGTTCACATTATCAACCTGACGTGGCACATGCTACAATAAAAGGAAGGGTGGGAAAGCGCCGTATGTGAGATTCTTTGATTGTTTTGTTGAAATTTGAGGTGGTGATGATACGACGATTATGACATGGCTATTAAAGTCTCTTCGTCAAAAAATATGAGCATGATCCAAAAATCTCAATTTCTACTCTAAAAATATAGTTTTCATTTTTTATGTATAACAGGTTGGATGGATGATGTAGTGACACTTGACATAGATGTAATGATGGCAAAAATATATCATACCAGAATTGCTTAAAGATTACCTAAGTTCATTTCATCTTTTACAAAATGCAACCAATTTTTTATTGCACAAAACCCTCGTTGAAACAGGTTCAAGTGGATAGTGGATTCCTACATTAATGTAAAAAATCCTGAAAGTCATCTTCATTCATTTTGTGGCACGCGTACATCTTTTTACAAAAAAGTTGCAAAGTAAGTTTAAGCTTAATCCCAATCTTCTACAAACCTACAATCCTCAAAAGTAAATAAAAAAATCACTTTCAATTTCACTTCAGATCTCAAAATACGCTTCAGATAAGCCAAGCGGAGCAAGTAAACCAGCACATAATTAGGCATTATTTTGCGGCTCACCATCTAGCGTAAAGCCAGTTAAGTTTGAAATACCTCCCACCACCACCACAAAAATTCACCCATCATCATTCAATTTCAATATTTCAATTAAAGTAAAGGTTTATTTCCTTTAGCTATTATAGTCACTACCATTGCCACATATGAAGCTTGTAAATAAAAGACATGACAATTTATATTTATTTACACTGTTTTGGTTTCGATAATTTTTTCTTTCGTCGCCCATCATCTGTACATCCCCCAAGAAGGAAACCCTCCTCTCTTCATCGTGATCATCACTCTTCAACTCTGAAAATGACCTAGTCACAGGATAGACTTAGCCTCGTAACCTGCATTTGAGACGGAGAGTGCTCCTCTTTTACTCCATGCTTAACCCAATTCTCTCATTTTTCCTATGAATGTGCACGTTCTCTTCACCACTTTCCACACGTGTACATGGCCAAACCTCGCTATTGTTGTCGTTCTTGTTGTCACAAAACATTCGCAGCTCATCTCTCTAACCAGTGCCATTCGCAAAAGGCTGAGCCCTTGCTTAAACAATATTGTCATACTCATTCATTCACGCCTCTCGACGGGGTGGCAAAAAAAATTGTGCACTAATAATAATAAAAACATCCTTCCCTATAACATAACGTTACAGCCAGTTTTAGTAAATTATGATTGCTGAATGCTAATATTTTATATCCATGACCTGGCTTCGGCTAAATAATCGCTTACCTCCTCTACAGATAAATACACCTTTTATTATTTTCATGCTTATCATCGTTTTCATCTGTGTGCTGAAGAATGCACAGCGAAGCAGTGGCCTGGTCCCCTTTCCCACTTTTTATGTATACCAATTTAATGGTTTCTGTTTGCCTTAAATACATTCAAAATTGTCTCATTCATATGCGTGTGTTCTTTTCATGTGTTCGTCATTTGCAATAATCATCATAACACAATAAAAATACTTTTGTCAACGCTTTTCTTTCATTCGATCATTTTAAAAACTTTGGTGCATTGATGCTTACCAAGAGATACTTAAAGACGAGTCTATTATTATTCTCACACATGCAGACACCAAAGTAAAGGAAGAGAGAAGGCGAACAGACGCCCAATTGTGAAGATAATGAATAATGCCAAATAAAAAATGATGAAATGAAGGCGGTCTTAGCACGGGTACACTTGGCTATCTCCATTATTCTGTTACGCCGACTGGATTGTGGTATGCATTATTAATATTATTATGACTTGCGTGGACTGACTGACACGCTTTTCATTATTGATTAGTGAATGTCTTCTTGCGTTGATAAAAAATAAGAGTCTTTTATTTGTTTGGCTGTTTGAAACATGTCGCGACTCAGATCGTGGGGAGGTGGCAATATTTATTTTTAGGCAACGACTTAAGTCATTGAACTAAACTATCTAGGCTTACTTAATTTGCATTGAATGTGCATACTTTCGAAAAATAAAATGAATGTATTTTTGGGTCAGTTAATTTTGGGGTCGGGGCTACGTCTTTAAAATTGGCTGAATTGTCAGTGATGTGATATGACTAGCGACAAACGCGCACACGGTTCTTGTCAGTATAATTACAAATTTAAAAATCTTTTATTATAGTTGGTATTGTCCGGGTCTCCTTTGTGTGAATTTGAGGCTTTCTGTTAAATGAATTACTTTTTTATGATGGTTTCATAATTAAAATAAATCGGGGTTTATTGTAACTACAACCTAAACTAAATCTGTATGAATATGACAGAAATGGGCTCGTCCGCATTTAACAGAAAAATTAGAGCAAGATCAGACCAAGACGGTGTGTAATTTAAGATGATGGTTGCTATACATGTTATGCATTTAGTGTGATCTGAACAGTTAAATGTTCTTTTTCTTAAGTAACAGAGCGGATATGAAATGGAGGACGCGGTGGACGTCTTTGGCTTTTGGTTTGGCATCTCAAGGAAAGTATTTTAAAAATAATATGGTAAATATGTCAAAAGCATAATGCTGCTAAAACAAGTTAAATAAAAGCAAGTAGACACAGACAGCAATTATTTTTGACCAGCAAAAAAAGCAATTAATGTAACATCATTATTCAACTGGAAACGTCTGACTCATTCATGTCATGGTTTAATGTATGTATGGAGGTTTATTAAATATTAACACGGTAGCATCTATCATCAGTATAAACATCATTCATTCTCAATTCATCGGTAATTTATGGAGCGAGGAGAGGTGGCACATTTTATTGGCACCAAAATTCCATACAATCGCTACAATAAAGACATTTGTACAATTTTCGGCACATTACTACATTGCTTTACGTTTCTCAAAAAGATGTTGAGAAGTTAAATTAGTGGATTCCAACTTTCTTGTGATGAAATGGATAATTATGATACTAGAAATAAATCGAACACAACGAAGAAATACAAAAACTTCAAAAACAAGCTTCGCAAAACCGGGGTAAAGTTGATATTCGCTGTCTCAGTGTTATTATCATAATTGTCTGAATCTAAAATGTCTATTATATTATACTAGTAATATTATGCACTTATTATTTTATTCTCATCTGTTGCAAGTAGCCCCTTCGGGTTGAATCAAAGTAAATATCCGAGATTTTAGCAGTGTACAAAACTTACCATTTTTACTTATTTAAGTGGTAGAAATAACCTGAATTTAATGCAAATTTTACAAAATTAAATACGTCAATTAAAAATGGTAAGTTTTATAAGTAAATATGCCTCACTATGCTCTATGGGTCACAGACAGTCACAGACAGACACAAATTGCACGGTTATATATTAGCCATTAGTTAGTCAACGGCATGATACAATTTTATCAAAAGTCGACTTCATAGCAATAAAACTATTTTTAATTGAATTCTCAAGTTCCTCCCTGGAACGTAAAAATCTAATTGTTCGTTTTTGTAATTATTTAAAGATTTAAAGATTCGTGTAAAAATAAATTGATTTACTAATCTAAAGTTTAGATATTAGATTCTAAACTAAAATATAAACGAAATATTTTGACAAATAAAACTTCTAAATTCTCACCAAAATAAACAAATACATATATTTTTCTCAATTCTTCTGATTCACTCAGAAGTCGAAGCGTCTGCTCTCGGCAAAATCCAAACTCTGAATGATTGCATTTTCGCTTCTTTGTGTTTCGCTTCGCTTTGACTTCCCATTCGCCAGTTCTGCTTCTGCTTTAGCAAAGCACAAGAAGTAGAAAGCCATAATCTGCACGCAAACGTTTTTGCACATTGTGGCTTTACTAGATATCTTGCTGCTCTTGCAACACACAGTAAACGGAATGAAAGGTTCAATGATTTAACACGGAAATGTGTGCTTTTCAGTGTTTAACTCTTTAGACTTTCAAACAATTTGCTGACTATAGTATAGTACTTATGATAAAACTAAATAGTATAAAGTATGATCCAGCAACTTTATTATTATGCCACATAAAAAAGATAGGGACATCTCGGGTGAATCATACTGTACTGTACATACTATTACAGTGAAATAAATTGCAAACACAATAATAAAAAAGTGTATTGAACCGCATAAAAGGGTAAAAAACTACATTTCTAAACCTGTAAAAAAAACCATAAAAGGTTCTATTTAAAAGGAATGATTCCTTGAGTCAACTTACTCCAAAATTAATAATGTATTATTTAAATAGTTAAGCTGCTTCGGTTTATCTTTATAGTGAATTACAGACATTGTAAGGGTACAAATATTCACTTTCCCTTTTCATCGTACACCATAGTTTTAAAACGTTCTTCCTGCTTCAACTTCGCAAATTCGCCATTTAAAACTACATGATTCCTTTTGCACAAAATACCAATACATTTTTGTATTGCATTCAGTCAAACACTGCTTACTTAGTTGTTATTGCCTTATCATTACTGTCAAGTTTCCTCCCCTCCATTTTCTTTTGGAGTGAAGCACATGGGCAAATAATGCATGCAACCTATCATCGCAATGTTTTACATTATAGATACGTAAAACAAGTGAGTTAGTTGGACCCAAGCTGCGAACTCCACAACAGCAGCATAATAGCAGCAGTACTTTTTTCTATAAGCTTTGCTGTGGTCAAGTCCATTTTCCTCCGAGTCAGTGCGGTTCTCACTAAAAATTGAAAAGGGTTAAAATAGCTAGGCTTCAGGCTGCAGGCTCGATGTTTTCGCATTGCTAGGCTGTGGCATAGCTTGCGCTGCATACCAAGCCTCCCTTGTTTGAGGCAGATTGATCGTCCAACTGCTCACAACCACACCCGTCCCAACTCATTGTGCTCATCCAAATGCTCTCTTTTCCTCTCGGCTGTGGGAAATCAGCCTTGTGCAAATCTTGGATTCTTCTCGCTTCTCCTCTAAAAGTCTCTTTGCTCCTGATTCTCTATATACCTGAGAATTCTGCACATGGTATCTTCAGTATAGCAGCCTGCTCCTATTTAAACTCGCTCTGAGCTCAAGTCACCTTGTCATTCCTCATTCTCCTCTCCTTCGCAACTCCACTCCACAACTCGCGTGCGTAGCTGCGTCTCCTCTGCTCAAATAAACTGTGCCTCTGTCGCAATTTTATTTTTTGCAAGCAGGGAACGCTCCAAGTTCCAACTCTCTCTATATATTGCAAATTGCAACAAAAATCTACAAATGCAATATCTGAAATTTTGCCTCCGTTTTGCAAAAAAATACGTTAAGTTTTTATAAATTCTCTGCTGTTTCCGGTCCTTTTTTCAGTTAAAGTATTCTAATCGGAGTTCCATTCTACGTACTGATTTATTTTCTGTGTCCTTTAGCTCAGTTGCAGTCTACAATTTTTTGATCAGTAATTGTTTTGTATATCCAATCCACACAGTTAATTGTTGTTTTGTAGTATTAATCTGCATCAGACTTCGGCATTTGAAATGCACTCCACTCCACTCCGCACTCCGTGTAAGGTGCTGCTTAACCCTTCCACTCCACTCCACTCTGTAAAAAAATTTAACTTCGTCACTCCCTCGTCACTCACTCCGCTTGCTACAAAATTGTAGCCTTCACTCCGGCACCACTCCGCACTCCGGAGTGTATTTATAAACTCCAAATTTTCTTACCACAAAGCAATGAATCACGGAAATGTGAATAAAAACAAGCAAAAAATTACGTGGTTTTTTATCGTCACTTCCCGATGTTACAAAATTTTTGGGGAAATAAGAGATTTTTAAGCCGAATTTTGAATGAAATGTGCATAATTGGCAAGAGTGGTGTGGAGTGGAGCGGAGTGAAGCGGAGTGGAAAGTTGGCCTTGAAATCACTCACCACCACTCCGTTATTTTTTTACTTTTGCAAAACCTTCCACTCCCCTCCTTCCATTTCGCGTCTAATTTTTTTCACTCCACTCCGGTCCACTCCATTTCGACCAAAAAGAGCACCTTCCACTCCACTCCGACCACTCGCACTCCACTCCGTGAAGGAGTGTGCCGAAGTCTGATCTGCATAATGTGGAAAGTTACATTTTCGGATTTAGTTTTTGCTATATTTTCTATTTTCATCTTTGATTCTGTCTAAAATTGTGCTTGTAGGTTTTTCTTCGAGCTTTGGTTTTCCTCTTTAGGAGAAGACTCGTATCAGACCGACGAAACTAACGCTTTTTTGTCCACCTGCTTTGCGTCAATGCAAAATGCGATAATGTGAAATGTGATGCAGAGCACTGTAATGAAACAGATCAACGACAGAGTCGATGACACCGTTTATTTCATTCTTCTCCTCTTATTTACACTCATTTACTTGTTGTTTTTTGTCGTGCTCGCCCACACACCCATTGCTGAATTTCCTGTATAAATATAATGATTACAACAAATGTTTGTAAAAGTATATGAAACAAACAGTTTGCAATGATAAGACACTACTACAGTTGCTTTTTATTGGACCCTGTCTCACAATGCCTCATAGAACTCAAACTGTGTAGTTCATTGAAATGGTTTCGTATAAACCACAGGAAGTTGATGGTAGTGATGATGATTATTATAACTGCTTAATATATTGCCACATGCTGAGTGGTTAGTTGTAGTTGCGTATTCGACAAGACGCGCGGGCGTTCTCTCTCGGTTCCACAGAAAAAATAAAGTCATGTAATTTTCTAAAATGTGCTTGCAATGAAAGAGTGAGTTGGCTTTTGTATACTGTTCCGTTCCGTAATTATTTTATTTATGTATTTACATTGTGTACACAGAAACAGTAATGGCCAGGTCAGATGTCAAACCAGGCCGTGAATACAGATCACATGTCATCTCATAACCTGGGTCGTTCACTGCTCCACCAATCTTAATTTTTATTGCTGCTCCAGAAATGTTATTCACCCGTATTAATTTTCATGATGCTAACATCAAAATAAGCAATGAACGCGAATAAACGATCCACCCATTATTCTCATCGTGTGTTTATGCGTGTTCCAAAAACAAGCGCAAGTGGTGCAAGTTATGTATTTATATGTCGGCAATTTTTAATACACGAGCCAATTGAGTTTTGGTTTGGAATGAGCATGTCAACAAATTTTTATTACAGTCGTGTGCAAAACATGTACAATGTATCGTGCATACATATGTATCATGAATGAATAATTCCATCCAACCTCACCTCCTGCATTCAAAGTGTGGTTGCTTCACAATACCATTAAAAGTAGATACAGGATGATAATTAATGAAAGGAAACAAATGCACAGAAGGGTGGAGCAGGAGCACTGCACTTTCATGAACTGAACTGTGCTCATTTTCCACTTGACAAAAATTCTTGCCATCTACTTTTTTCTCCATGATGATAAAGTCAAGTGAACTGAATTTCCAACTACATTGTATTGTTATGTTATAGGAGATTCGGTCAGGTCGGACCAGATTATTCTAACTAGATACATACATATTTAAACTTATTTAACCCCCTAAGAATACGGATGTCTCTCAGATACACCACACACACCAATTTCAAAATAATAAAAGCAGACAGCTTTCCCCGTGCTAAATTAATGGTTTTGGAAGATTTGTCACGTCCCATTATCCATTTTCCCTGGTAGCTTTGATACGGCCATGCCTTTAATCCTGTGATATTGCATTACATTGATTGAATTACTCAACGCATCATTACCATCAATTGGCTGAAATGAACTCACTTCCAATTCTAACCCAACACTATCAACGCCTGCTTTTCGTCTAACCAAACCATATAACCAGGCCAAAGCGCTATTTGCAAACCGAAACGAAACAATGAAAAACGTCTCTTTTTGTTACCGTCCCAGAAAAAGTAGACTGTTGAACAAGGCGAGGTAAAAATAAATGTAACGGTACGTATTTATACTTCACCGAATGAACCCGTTGAATTTAATTTAGCCTGCTTCACTTTTTTTAATATGGTCAACGCCATTGGCCGATATCTGCTGGATTAGGACGTGAACTGAGACTAATATCCTCTTCAACAAAAAATGCCGTGACAAGCTTTCACGAACTAAGAGACAATAAAAATACCAAATTGCAACTGCAACGGTGGTAGTGTAATCGTGCCAGAATGACATTTATAACATTATTAAAGGTGAAACCATCTGCTGCAGCACTCCGCACCAGTATGAACCAAATAAAGTTGGTTGACATCATTAGCCCAGTTTTCTTTTCCAAAGAATTTTCTTTTGCATAACTGCAGCCCACAAGAATTCAGTGCACTCCACTCTCGCAGAGTCAAAGTTGATGACAGGACAGGGAGTGAGCAGGATGAGCCGCAGCAGCACTTTGGATAAACAGTTAGTTTAAAGAGCAGAGGATCATCGTCATCATTTAATATGATAATGAAAATAATGCATATCCCTTGCAAAAATATTCAATCGTAGCAATGAACTGCTCATAAAGAGCTTTACCCTTTTTTCTAATGGTAGGATGCATTGAGTCTCCTCAACTCAATCCAAGGTGCATTCTCTTGAGTGATGAGCTCAACAGCCTCAAATCCACTGCTGTCGACTTGTAATAACCCCAGAGAAAGAGATCATCGTAACACAACGACCACAAACTACTAAAGATGAGCCATAGCAAAATGAATGTAGTGCATAAAACTCATCCTGCCTCTGCAAGCCAAGGCCCTTTCAGAAGGACGTTGCCGCCTGCACCGGCATCACATCAGCTTCATGATGATAATAACTACAAAGTAACAGCAATTGCGACCATCCCGTTAGAACAACTGCATTTTTCGTCCACACGGCAGACTTTGTATACGGAAGTGAAGTGGCGGCAGCGAGAGAGAGACAGAGCTAAGTTTTCACAGTTCTTTCTCCAACATTCCGGTAACAACTGGGGCTGGGTCCGCGTCCGCTTCTCATCCACTGCTTTGCTCCTTCGTGTGTGGTTCACGCACATTCCTCTCACTAAAATAGTACAACGTTCGTTTCGTACGCACAATTTCAGTTCGTGCACTGCCTCCACCTCCAACTTCATATTATATTTATATCCTTCCTCTACAGCTTGCTTGCCTATTTCTTTGAAAGCTATAGGTTTCTTTATAGATATTAGGTTATTATTTTTTTACTCCCTTCTTTTTTTCTTTCTCACTAGGCCACAAGGTGATTGTTCTCTGTTTTGAAAAGAGGGACGATTCCATTCAATCAAGCTGTGTGGGATGGGAAGGGAGAAATGAAAACTGTGTCTATAAACCGCTCTGTACTTAATTTTGATTTTAAAAGTCAACTTGTTGAAATTGCCTGTTAGTCGCAAAGTAGCGATACATTATATTGGTCACACATGTTCCGAGCTTGGACTCCTCCACAGTCATGTAACGTTTAATACTACATAAACCGTTACAATTTCTTCTATGAAGATGAGTCACTGTATCAATTCTGGGTAATGATGATGATAATGCTGATAAAGATAAGCGAAAATGATAAGAGAGTTTGGCGACAATATGATGCAAGTAAAGCCTCTATATCCTCGGGTGAAAGGAAAGGCGGGTGAAGAGGACAGGGACACAATTGACTAAAAAGGGAACTCATGTTCACATTACAAACAACGACGATACAACCGATACAGAGAAAATAGGTTCAGTTCGGGGCAATGGCCTTTCTCAGGATGCTAACGAACTACGAGGAGGAAACGAGGGTAGGCCATGAAGGACAGAAGCACTGAACATTTTTTCTCATGTCAGGGAAGGATGGATGCAAAAATAATAAAAACACACACATTTATGTTTACTGCGAGTGTGTGCAGAGGTGAGGGCATATAGATGAGAACAATTTTCAGGAAAGATGACGAAGACGACGACGATTATGATGAAGTGATTTTCCGGGTGTTCCTCTTTTGCCCTGTTTCCAAAGCCTCATGTAGAAAGTGCAAAGACTGCTGCATGAGTTCATGAGTTGATGAGTCTACCTTTTGCTTGTCGTTTGGGCAGGAGGTGAAGGGAGAGAGGAAAAGTAAAAGTGGGAAAAAAGGTAGGTAGGGATGGACGAGAGGAGACGAGACGGACTGAAAGTTGTTTACAAGGAAGTGAAAAACGTGATGCTGTGGAGATGGGAGAGTCCTTTCCCAGCCATGAGCAAAAGCTTTCTTCCAGGAGCGAAAAGCGATGAGGAAGAGAAAATGATGATGATGATGAGTGAGATTGTTTGTGTGTGAAGTGCGAGAAAGGCTTTCTGCACGCGCCAGGCTGCAACACACACGTGGAGAAAAGCTAGAGTTAGGTTCTTTGGACTGGATTGAACTGGAAAATAAAAAACATGATATCCTCAAACGTCGTTGAAACCTTAGTTAATGGAAAATAAAAGTCATGGAACTTTGAGAGAAGCAGAAGGAAGTCACTCGGTATCTCGCGCTAGGCACAAAGACTCAATATGAAGAGTGGAGTCTTCCACAAAAAATGGAAAAATAGGATTCAATAGGGAAATTGGAGGCAATGACCGGGACTTGAGAGTTGACTGAATCTTTCGTGCAAGTTGCAAAGCTTCCTTGTTGCAAGAAACGAAGCTGAATGAGTTCAGTGAATAGTGTGACTCTGGGATGCGGGGAGGGAGGACGAAAAGAACTTTCCCACAGGAGGAATTCTGATGATTGCAGAAAGGAAATTCGGGGGAAAATCGCGACGATGATGATGAAAAGAGCTTCGCGGACGCGTGGAGAGACAGGGTACAATGATACGTGCGTGCGACCTCGTGAACTCCAGATTAGGCACATTTAAGCAAGAATGCACGTGTGTGTATGCCATGCCTCAACATTAAACAATTAAAATTAAACAATTATTATTAATCAATTAAACAATTTTAATTCGGAAGCAAAATATTAGAACACCAATAATAAAAAATGAAGATTATTTAAGGTGACATAGTCGATCAAGATCCGTCATTATACTTAAAAAAAGTTACCAACTTTGCATGAAATAACTGGTAACCAACCCACATGCACCATGTAGGAGACTTCTCAACAGCCTTTAAAACAATGGTGGTAGAAAGTGCTTACCCTTTGATCTTCGATGTCTAATGGAGTTACCGAGATCCTTTAAGGGTTTCAGTCGGTAATTTTAATGTTTGTATCTTTTACTACTTATTCCGCGGCTTTACGTGGAATTTAGATAAATCTAACAAGGAAAACTGCAAAAGAGAAACTCAAATAAAACATTATATCTCAGCAGAACAGAACAAAGATAATTTTGCATGTCAAGTAGTGGTGTAGCTTGACCCGAGATTTTCAGTATTTGTATTATTGTTCGTTAAACTCTATAATTTAGATCTCTTTTTTACCAATGTTTAGTTTATGCACTCGCTGTCTCTTCTCTTTGTTCCCTAAATTAAATGCTTCATTCTTATTACTTCCTTGCCAATTTCTACTGAAAACTACCAGCAAGCTCCGCTTTTGAACTAAACGTGCAACTTTCTAGCAGCAAATATTTACTATCTAGCCCACTTACCAATTCACTACACAGATGGAGCTCGGAATACTTTGAACGGAATGCGGCTTAATTATTACATTACAATAGGAGTATTTATCGAAATACTTTAATCTTACTGCATTTCTTCACTTTTGTGAATTCAATTTAGTAGCATTATTATTCATTACCTATAAAAATCAGATTCGAGAGTTTTAATGTTAACCGAGGTTTGGTAAATTTCCCAATACTATCCATGATCTCCCTCCATTGCCGTCAATTAATCAATGTATTACTATTTAATTCTTGAAAAGAGTAACATCGAAAACGCCAATCTAGTATATATTATGAATCTTATACAAGTACAGTATTCGAGTTTAGGTAGCATGCTGAAATAAGACTTTTTTATTTGTAACAATCATGACGATACATTACGTGTCATTAAGAAAGTCATTGTCTTGTAAAACTCGGTCGTACATTACCTTCATTTTTGGTAGTGACAATTCCAAGAAATTAGTTTCAGAAAAGGTAGGCGCAAATAATGCGCTAAAATACGCTTAATACATAGACACACCGATGAGAGACATTTTTTTACCTTGACCAATAAATATCCGCAATTAATATGTACAGAATCTTTGTCGGTTATTTACAAAAATGAGGTTAAAAATCACTCCAATTAATGGGTGTTACAACACACAGTTACACCTTCTTTTCTTAATTTTCTCATTGTGTACCATTACCAATGCATTTAACAATACCACCACGGAAAATAAGTCCCTACATGTTTATCCGGAAAACACAAGGACACATTCAGTAGCCCCACCCTCGCCTGAAAAAATTGCAAAAAATCGAAGATTTCAGGACATCAGCAAAATTCTGGGCAGCGACCAACCCTCTGTCACCAATAAACAGGAAGACACCAGAACGCATTCAGTAGCCTCGCCATCGCCTGAAACAATTGCAGAAAATGAACGAAATCAAAGATTTCAGGATATCAGCAAAATTTTGGGCAAAGACCAACTTTCCGTCAGCATACATCAGGAAAACACAAGGATGCATTCAGTAGCCACGGCCTCCACTGAGAAAATTGCCGAAAATCAGGAAATTCAGGATGTCGGCAAAATTCTGGGCAACGACCTCCTGTCCATCACCATAAATGGTACGAAGTACAACCTTAACACAACTGAGTGCAGTGGAGGTGTGGTGTTCCGAACACCCGTGGAGATCTCGGAGTTGTGTTCCAACCAACTGTAAGCTATCAATCATATTTTTGTCTGTGAAAAATATTAAAATTCATTCTTGATAATAATAATTTATATATTTAAAGTGTGTACGCTCTACCCTCCGTGTGTACTCCAAAGAGCAAGGAAGTAATCCTCGGATCTCAGGATGGTCCTCTGTGCCAGTGTTTCTCCAACTTTTCTTCGGCTGTCTTTCAAAGTTTTACAATTTCTTCAAATAGTCCCACTCCGAATCCTCGAGTCAAGCCAATACACATGGAGGAGCGTAAGCTCGATGTCAACACCACCGAACCTTTGGCTGTCTTTAAAAGGCTTACAATTTCTGCAAGTGGCTCCACTCCGAATGCTCGGGTCGAACCCATCATGGGAAGTCGCAGTCGTACGCTCAACATAACCAAACCTTTAGAAGTCTCCACCAACGATGAGTTTACAATTTCTGTAAATGGCTCCACTCTGAATTCTCGAGTCGAACCCATTCACAAGGGCAATCGCAAGCTCAGCACGTCCGAACCTTCACAAGTTTCCTCTAGTGGCGTTTTTACAAATTCTCTAAACGGCTCCACTCCCAATTCTCGAATCCACCCTACACACAAGGAAAATCCTACGCTCACCGGACCTTCGGAAGTCTCCTCTAGCGACGTGGTCACAATTTCTGTAAATGGCTTTCCTCCGAATTCTCGGGTCGAACCAATACACATGGAAAATCATAAGCTCACAGTCAGCAACAGAAAACCTCCAGAAGTCTCATCTCCTAAATCTGTCGCTAAATCTTCTTCTTCCGAGGAACTCGAATACGACGACACCGATGATGCTAGTGAAGAGGAGGAGGATAATGATATTGCGAAAAATCCCGATAATTATTACTACTATTATTTGAAGGATGACCGAACCAAGAAAGATCCTCTAAAGGATGACGCTGATACAAATGGCGACTCCAATGAGGCTATTCACAGTAACGCGCTCAGGAAGCGTGAAACGGACAACGCAACAAAAAACACCACCAGTGGAAGCTTCGGCCGAATTGGCACCATTCAAACGCTAGAGTCGGATGCATTTGGGAAAGTAGATGAATTTATTAAGGAAACCAATGTCAATCTCAATGAATCGCCATATTATGACGAATTTGAGGAGCGAGGTGAACAATTCCCTGAAAACACAAAGGAAACCCTAGATCTACGTACTCTTAATGTTATGACACGAAAGGAATATCAAGGAGACTACGAAATGGAGGGGAATGAACCTAAAACTGTTTATGACTCAGATTATGGAGATTCACGCTACCAAGGGACTCCTACAGCGACACCCAGTTTACAAGAAATCTTGGTAGACGTTAGAGCCCATATTGAACAGGAAATCAATCGCAACAATACAAGTCCAAATGGACAAAATGGGTCGTTTGAGCTAGAGCAACCTGTAAGCCAGAAATGGTTCTTTCTTCTTTCAGCAATGACAACGGTGGCGGACAAACTTGTTCCACAAATTCTGATTTCACATCCAGCAAAATCGGAATCGAAATTGGTGAAGCCTCTTTCAGAGCCAGATTCCAATTCCACCGTTTCAGGGCTCATGGATTTTCATTCTGGTTTTTTGCATGACGCAAAAAGTCTTTTCAGTTATTTCTTGAAAGGTCTAGACGATAAAGACTTGGGTAACGCTACAGAAGACAGTGAACTCTGGAAGACAATCGAAACCAGTTTGCAGGAATGTGCGAAGCGAGGGGAGGAAACCAATTCAACGGAAAAATTCACAATTGTTGAAAAGCATGCTAAATTTGGGAAACCTTACGTGGATTTCGACACGGTCCAACTCAAGAAACCCAGGTGGAACGAACAAAATAAAAATTATACTAAAGAAAACCTCGTTGTGGACTACTCAGCATTTGAAGCGATTCCAGAGTCGCATCTACCCCCAACTGAGGCACGGATAAATCCGAAGAATTGGCTGCTGGCGGAACTGATGTGGTACGCAGTCCAACTGGCCCACTCTTTCTGCTTGCAGTCATATCCTGAAGATAACCCCGACAGCTTCACGACAACTTTCGACAGATTAGCTAAACTTTTCGATAGTGATTCTGTGCAAAATTTATGGCGATTTCCGTCCACTTCGCTGCCCTCCATCGGTGAAGACCTCCAGAGAACACTAATTATTTTAGATAAGGTCAACTGGGTGGTGCACGAAGAGTCCACCCTTCACCAGTGGTTAACAAGGCCACGTAAGCGAGTTAAGAAAAGTATACGCAAACCTCATGACGCAAATAATTCTCCAAGGCTCATTGCTGTTATGCGTCCCATAACTTTGACCACCCAAGCTCCGGTTGTTAGAAAAGAAATACGTATGACCACAGCGAAGACCTCACCCAAAGTTGAAACAACCGTGGCCCAACAAACGTCCAGCACGGCGAAATCTAAAGCAAGGACGCATTCTGTCACAACAGCGACAACCATTCCCAAAATTGCAACAGCCGACGCAAATACTTCTAAAACGCCCATTCCTGCTCTACATCCCATGACCATGACCACCCAACTTCCTGTTGTTAGAAATGGAACACTTACGACTACAGTAAAAGCCATACCCGAAAATAAAACAACCGACACAAATGCTTCTCAAACGCTCACTCCTGTTCTGCATCCCATGACCACCCAATTTCCGAAACTTCCGGTTGCTAAAAATGAAACACTTACGACAAAAACAAAAACCATACCCCAAGTTAAAACAGCGGACGCACATACTTCTCAAACGCTCATTCCAGTTCTGCATCTGACCACGACCACTAAACGTCCGGTTGTTAGAAATAAAACACTTACGACAAAAGCGACAACCATACCCAAAATTGAAACAACCGTGGCCCAACAAACGTCAAGTTCCAGTACTATCGACACCACCACCCAGGCAAAATCTGAAGCAAGGACGGATTCTGTGACTACAGCTACAACTATGCCCCAGGTTGAAACAACCGTGGCCCAACAAAAGTCCAGTCCCGGTACTGACGAGACCACAGCAAGGGTGGATTTTCTTCCGGTTGTTAGAAATGGATCAGTTACGACCACATCGAAACCCATACCCAAAATTGAAACAACTGTGGCCCAACAAAAGTCGAGTTTCGGTACTATCCACATCACAGCGAAATCAGAAGCAAAGACGGATTCTGTGACCACAGCGAAACCAATGCCCAAAATTAAAACAACCGTGACCCAACAAAAGTCCAGCCCCGTTAATATCGACTCCACCGTCCTGGCAAAATCTGAAGCAAGGGCGGACTCTGTGAAAACGTTTGAAATCTGGGACGGACTCGCCTTCTGTCGTGTGAGATCATCGGAAAATAATGAAATTCTGCCATCGTTAGCCGATATAAAAGCTCTTGGTAGTGTTGATTGCAAGACATAAACTCACCCTATTTATTTAGTTATTATGAAATGAGTTGTATTATTATGAAATAAAAATTGATTTTCAGCTAATATAAATACTATTAACTATACATATGTATAGCCTCAACTGAAATTTCTATTATGCATAATATATGTATATAAAACTAATGTGTTTTGTGAGTAATTTTTATGCTGCTGGAATAAATTATAATTACGATTAAAATTACTTAATGAACGATGAGACTCGAAATGAGCAAAACGACTCAAATAAAAAGGAATGATAATGTAAAATTGTAATGGCATAATAAATCAAATCAAATTCCCACTATTGAATGGACGTTGGAATGGCCTTTCTCTACAAACTGTGTCAGTCGTTCATCATGAAAAAGGAGACAAAAAGCATATTTTCATGGAATAATATTTACTACAGGAAAAATATTTTGCGAAACTGAGTCTTTTATTTTGTCTTCCTAAATTGAAAACTGAACAATAGGTCAGGATTAAAATATTTAGCACCATACATCAGAATATCTTGCAGGTTTTTATACAAAAGTCATATTAGAAACCTATCTTAAAACTAAACTGCCCTAAGTACATCGTCTAACTAATTAATTTCTAATACGGATTCTCCAGCAGCTCCGAGAGCTCCAGATCCAGAGGTTGCAATCGAGCCCGACTGGGCAGTGTTGATATTGTCGCCAGATGCGCTGTAGGCGAGACCTTCCTGGGCGGTGGAAGATTGTCCAACGCTGATATTGTTAAGACTGGTAGCTGAACCGTCAGCAGCAATGGCTGCGTACTGGCTAATTTCTCCGTGCTGTTCTACCACAGCTTCACCTCCAGAAACTGCGCTCAATTCAGCTGGATTCCAGCCTGAACCGGAAACAGAAATGCTCTCGGCGTGATTCTGGGTGGCCCAACCTTCTCCAGCTGCTCCGAGGTCCCCAACGAGGTCAATGTAAGTGTTTTGAGCTGCTGGAATTGTCAAAAAGTGTTCAGTTAAAAAACAATCTTAAACAATGATAAAAAGAGATTTTGTTTTCCTCAGTTATAAAATATTTACCCCATCCTGGAGTTGTGGTGCTTGGCCATCCAGTGGTTGTAGTGCTTGGCCAGCCGGTGGTAGTGCTCTGCCATCCCTTATGACCTCCCCATCCTGGAGTGGTGGTACTTGGCCATCCGGTGGTGGTAGTGCTTGGCCATCCGGTAGTGGTGGTGCTTGGCCAACCTGGTGGTGGGGTGGTAGTGCTTGGCCATCCAGTAGTGGTGGTGCTTGGCCAACCTGGTGGTGGGGTGGTAGTGCTTGGCCATCCAGTGGTGGTGCTTGGCCAACCTGGTGGTGGGGTGGTAGTGCTTGGCCATCCAGTAGTGGTAGTGCTTGGCCATCCCGTGGTGGTGGTGCTTGGCCAGCCTGGTGGCGGGGTTGTAGTGGTTGTTGACCATCCGACACGTGGGACTGAGCCAGCGTGAATGGTGGCAATGGTAGCGACGAGAATAGCAAAAATCTTCATTGTGGTATTTTTTGAATCAGAGAAGTAAAATTTATGTTACTGTCTAAAAGTCTATTTGGTAAATGCGGCGACCATTGAATGGTGGCAGGGCCTTTTATACCGGTGACCTTACCTGTACATGCAAGAAGTAATGGCCATAAGAGTTCAATGAGCACATGCATACCTGTAACAAAAAAGTACCTGGGTCCTTAGGTTGGTAACTGAAATAAAAAAAGCTAAGAAAAGACATAAAGAACCTTTTAATCCGAAGTCTTACAATTCTGTGGATGGTGTCGACAGTCTGTAACTTTCCTTTTGTTGCATTCCACACCAAACCGCTTTAGGATTATTCCACTTACGTTTAGTTTAGTTGTGTTTGGTGACAGCGGCATTTTTATAAGTCTGCCTGCCACCCGGAATCAGTAAAATCCCATTCAATCCTTTTATTTTTAGAAAAAGGTTCATTTTTTCTGATTTTGAGCCCTAAAAGATGGACACAAATAATTCAAGCAGGTATTTTCAGGTGAAAGCCTTGTAGAAGAACGGGCCACTACCACTAGATATTACATACCATCAATCACCGAAAATGTGAAGATTTGTCTGAGCTAGAGCTTCGAGGATAGGTACTCAAAATTTCTCAAAATTTCCTATTCTAAATCCTGCTGGCCGATCCGTTAAAATGTACCAAAGGCGCTTAATGAACATGCTAAATGATGATAATGTATATCTATGTACTTATAAAACTTAACTCAATGGACTAAATAATGAACAGCAAGCAAATTAAAAAATAAATATAATACATTAACATGTCAGCAAAAAATACTGATAAACTTGATTTTCGCATTTTATATTTTTTAATTTTGTTGTATGTTAGAAGTGGCACAATACCCTTTGACGAGAAATAAAACTGTGCACTTCCAGCATAGAAGGGTTGGGTTGGAAGTGGATAACTGCCATAATTAGCGAGGTAGCTCTAACGTTGGAATTTTACATTGCAGCATGTAGGCAAACTGTTAGAAATCTTAAAATATAACCACTACTCCTGCAAGTCTAGGATTGCTAAAATTCATGCCAATTGATTCATCCTCCTGTTTATGTGGTGCCCAAATTCCCAATTGCTGATTGCTTCGGTGTCAGGTGTCATAGGCATAAATATTCCTAATTCTGCAGGTATGTGCATGTTATGTTCCCTTAGCCTTCATTGAATTAAAACTCATGCGAAACATTTAATAATTCATTACCTTTTAGCAAAACAATACAATAATAGCATATTTAAGAACTCTAAAACACACTACTGCAATCATTTATGCGCATTACCATTCGTTGACTTTTAATAACAAAAAAGAGTTTTGTGTGATCAATTGAATTGAATTGAATTGATTTATTGTGTAATAACGTATTTATCAATTTAAAATTGGTAGCTTGCAAGTTTCAAATGTTTAATGTCTGTTAGTATAGAAAGTATAGCTGCTTTTTAAAATTGAGAAAGTAAAATGGATAAATATTAAGGCAAACCATAACCATATAATATCCGCTTCAAACTTTTTACACATTCGTCGTAGAACAGTTTTGGGTTACTTTTGCCAAAAATAACAATTATTCGATTGGAACAAATTATACCAAAACAAATTATGGTTTGTACATTCATAATACCATCGTAATGCGACTGTGATCGATCTCGATCATGTCATTGTACTCTGTAAAACATGCTTTACGTTTACGTTGCGCTCGCCATTTGGGAATTTGGTGGGCACCACCGAATTCGGGAGGTCGAATTACCTAAAAATTGACATTGAAGCATTTGGAGCATGGTTGCATTGTAATTTTCGTAACGTTTTTTTAAAATTATTCCTCAATAATTACTCTTATCACAACCATAGCCATTATAATTGGCAACAAATTGAATCTGACAGTAATAAGACATTAATTTACAGAGGGAGGATTTGAGAACAATAAATTGTCTAATTTTAGTGAGCCATTACTTTGGTGTCTTCTATTATGTTTGCTGAAATATTACGTAGTACATAACTTTAGACAATGAGTACATAATTGCATTATAATTTAATTAGACTCGATTAATGTTTCATTTTTGTTATGAAACCAAACGTCTACGTCCATATAAAGGAAAAAGTTTCATGCGATGGGCCATATGTCATCAAACAGGTTTAGGGTTTTGTATTGCAAGACCTTCCAAAAATCAAGTTAAATCTGAATCTCCTCTTAACTTCTTTACTAAACTTACTCTGTTTAAAGTTAGTAAGTTTGGATTAGTGGCAATTTTGGAATTTTTGTAGTGAAGTTGAAGTTAATGATACTAGCAAGAAAAACAATGAGCCAACAAGAACCTCCCCCACACTTTCAATTTCATGGCCAAGCTGGGGTCAACAATGGCATCAACTACAAAATACCTCCAGAGCCAACCCAGAGTTTGATTATTCAAAACCAGCAACCACCTCACGTTGGGCAAGCTCAGCATTACCACTGCAGTATACCAGTCGCAGTAACCGGACCTGTAGTATGTTCATCTGATAAGTCATCACCACAAGGTCTAATTCTCAGTAGGTTCCCAGCCATCCGACCACCAACAACTTCCTGTAACCATGTATGTCTTTCTCCCCCCGAAATGCAACAGATGTTGGCAATCTCCGAGTACCAACTAAAGACAATCAGCAATCTTCAAGTGAAATTGGCTTACCAGAAAGGTATCACCCGTGACCTAATCGAATCCAACAAGAAGTTGGAGAACGATCTGAAAACTGCTCAGAACACTCTTCTCCAAGTGCAACTGAACAAAGAAAGCATGGCGGATAAGCAAGCCGAGCACCTTTCATGTGTTAACAGGGAACTCTTGGAGAAAGTTAAAAAGCTGGAGAAAGCGGTGCAGGAGAGAGAGGCGCAGTTGACAGTGGCAAACATTTCGGCATTTTATGCATTCCTTGAGTTCCAGAAGGACGAGAAAAAGCTTGGAGAGACTCAGCGAGAGATTGAGGAAGTGACCGCTGAAAGCAGGAAGTTGAAGAAGAATCTCGACGAAGCTTTCGACTTGTGCATTTCTGCAGAAGAGGAACATTCGGGCAGTGCGAGGCAGTTACGAGAGAAGGACGCCTTGATTCAATTCCTGGTTGCGTCGAAGAATGCAAGGGACGCGGAAAAGCTTGAAACACAAATCAATATGACAATACAGGAAGCAGAAACGAAACGGGCGCAAGACAACGACCGGAAATCATTCATGGATAGGCTAAATGGATTTTGCGAGGAAATCGCCAAATTTCGAAAGCTGGAGGATCCGCAGAGCCGGCCAACTTCCTGTGCTTCTGGATCTTTTCCACCGGAGAATCCAGCAAACTCACAAGGGAGACAAAGTAGCATTGAAGAGATGGAAGAGTCAGACCAAGAAGGAGACTTAATCATAGACGAAGCCGAGTGTGTAGTCTCTGACAGCTACATATGACTGCATTTCATCCACTGAATCATCCTATTCTTCCTAAAATTCTTCCAAAGCGGATCATTCATCATTTTCCTTGATAATAAAGTAATTTGCTCATAAAATTTCCTTTATTAGGCATTTTATCAACATTAATGGTTAAATCTAATTTCCCATTCTTTTTTGCGCAGTGGATTTAGCTGTGAAGAAAATATGAGCCATTAATTTAATTCATCACTGCGATAATCAGCCTTCAATTACGAACGAAGATAAAACAACGGTAATTTGCAACCGTTTTAAATACTTTGATATGGTCACAAAGTCACAATTTGTGACTCATAATAACCGAAATTAAGTAGATTCCTTTGTAATATAATTTTCCTTGAAATACAATGTAACCTCTATTTGTGTTGTGTTAACAAATGAAATAAAGAATGTGACAAAGTTCAATTGAATTTCAAAATTGGTTAACCCATTGGTGTCCATCACTGAGGAAGTTTTTAAAACACTGAACAAAACGTTTTAATGTTCAATTGTTCTGATTTCTTGGAGGTCAAGTGTAAAACTTATAACTCATTTGCAAACGCAATCACCAGTTATTGGTTGTAAGCTAAAACTTTAGTTAATGGAGGTAGGGCTACGCTAGGATGGCGAGTGGAATGGGTGAGAACCAGTCCAATAATAAAATGCCAAGTCTATGCAGTATGTTTTAATGTGAGACAATTCCAGGAATTGTCCGGGGACATCGACACCTGCAAGTGCCAAATAATTTTAAGTGTGCAATTGTATTACTTCGCTTTTTGCTACAAACGAAAATCGTGTCGTGTCGTGCATTGCATTAAAACTCTAACATTAAAAAAGTTATACTAAATATCTAATTAAACTTAAGTCAATTTGATTTTTGTTCCCTTTAGACCTTTTTCAATTTGGTGGTTTTAAATTTTAAACGCTGAATTAATTAATTTTGAAGGATTAACACTTTCATAACCCCCGCAATTAAAAACCATTCCATACGACTTGATTTGATTTATTATCGACAAGTACGAAAAACAGAAATCAGTTTTCTTCGTCATCCGTGAATCCTGAGTGACTCATCTGCATTCCACAATTCCACCGTCAGCGCAAGTAACAATTTTACAGCGCTATAAAATTACTACTCGAGAGACCTTCCAAGTAAGACATATTATAGTGATATCTTAGATTATAAGTCGAATTGCTATACTTATTTTTTTGGATCTCCCAGTCCCAAATGTAACATCTAGCAATATGCTATATTTATATTTATAGTTTGTCGGCCTTTTTTATATCAGTGAGAATCCATAAAAATGGGACTTGAGGACTCGCCACAGACAGAGAATCCCAACAACCCAGCATTTCCACGCTCCTCCTCCAGCGAGGTCCAAATTCAATCCGGGAGATCGGACTCGCCTCAACTTTTCGACCCATTGGAAACTTTCCGGGAATCTTCTCAAATTCAAGATTTGCAAAAAGGAACCCCCTTTAAATCAACAATGTCCGCACCAAACGGCCACTTTTCCAACGAAAATGTACAGGAAATTGAATCGGAGACTCTTCAAAATCCCCCGCCCCTATGTCGAGGACCAGAAAACGTTCTAAATCAAGCCGGCGTTCGCTGTCCAAATTCCAGGACCAATATGACCAACAATCCAAATAATAACATGTGCAATGAGCTTCGCCGTATTCTTGCCGCAGGCCCAGTTCAGCCACAGCATCTCCCTGTCAGGACCTCTTCCGGTACATCACAGCCGCAGCACATCGGGCTACCAATATGCCAGACACCAAATTTTCAGAAAGTTGTCTTGTCGCACCAACTACAGCCACCGCAACGGCCACATCTTCCACATGAACCCCGAAGCCTTCCTGTGGTTCCGAACGGTCACTGCTCATTTGTGGGTGGGGGCATTCACAGGCCACGATTTCCACCACCCCAACTGCATTCTCAACAGAACCCAATGATGTTTGAACCTCGTAACTGTAATCCAATGATGAATGGATTTGGGCCTTTTGTGCCTCGAGCAGAACACCAAGTTGGGTTTGACCAAATTGCTCCACACATCCAGGCGCTGGAGAGGAAGGTGGCAGAGTTATCAGCAAGGCTGAATGAATGCAACAGAGAACGGTTACACTTTCAGCATCAAATAATTTACTTGGGCGCTCAAAAAACTTTTTCGGAACGCCAGACTCAAGACATGGCCACCCAGAAAAATGAAGAAATGTCGCGACTTCGCGAGCAAGTAAGAAATATGGATGCTAGAAGGTCCTTTTGGAAGCAAAAGTGTCGCCAGGCGGAGTTAAAAGTACAGAGTCAGCAGATTAAAATTGACAGCCTGACTCAGGGGGAGAAACAGTTACAAGAAGAAGTGACCAAACTTTCTGAGCAGTGCGGGGAGTTCATGTACTTGAAACATTTACTGGAAATGAAGAATCAGGAATTTCATGGAATGATGATCGAGAACTTGAAGATCGGAGGGGAGCTGCAGAAGAAAAGTGACTTATTGAAGAAGTATCATCAGAATGCATCGACACAATTTAAAACTTTCATGAAGATGGCTAAGTCTGCGTACATAAATAACCAGAAGCGCATTTTTTCCAATGATGCGGAGGTTGAGAATGAAAATACAGTGCCAATGGGGGGTCCAGTTACCAAAAGGGAAAGGCTTGATCAAGGGGTAAATTGTGCAGGGCACACGGCACAAAATGATGTAAATGTGGAGCCCATGAATTTGATTCTAAATGATGGTCACAATCACAGTCGACAGCGAGCAGCCAACAACAATGAAAGGGTATGAGAAAAAAAACTAAGACTGCAGTTCAATTAGAGAAAGTTTTTTTTTTCAATTGCATTTTTATCACTATTTATGTTATTTAGGAAGAAATAGTTTCCCACTTCATGGTACAGAACGATAACGGTCGTATGTCGGACATGGGATTGGGGTTATTAGCACAGGTTGCTGGAATGGCTCAACCCGCTGCAGCCGCCCCTGTTAATAACAATGAAATGATTATTATTGATAACAATCTTCACTACGATAATGAAGTAGTCATCAATAACCTTGCTTGGAACGCTCAAAATGGGGATATGAATTCCCAAGAGTCCCACGATACAGACTACGAATCAGAAGTTTAATTTACATTTCTTTGGGCATATTACATTAAATGTAATACTTACAATTAGATGTTGCTTTTGCTTTAATTTAGATATCATTACGAGTTAAAAAGCATGACTTTTGAGAGTATTGTAACATTCAAAACGTTTTTAATTCAACATTTATTTGGATGTGTGTTTATTTATTTTGCGTGAATCTTGCAGTTACAATTTATAAATATCAGTTTATATTATGTAGTTGTTTACTTACCGCTATTTATTGATAATCATTGTTTTGTCTGTTAATAATTGTCTGTGTTAGTTTTCTAGAAATTATTATTGTGTATTTTATCGTTCAAATTCCAAATTCCAGTGCTCCAATCGGACACTTAAATATTTAATTCGTTGATTTATTATTGCTATTTCTATATTTAAAGTACTTACTTTTATGTAAGAGGTACTTCTATTTGTATTGTACTTTATGTAAGAGGACACAGTTAATTCATTAAATAACCTTACATAGTTGATAATATTTATTCAATAATTATACAATAGTATTATTTCTGTAATTGTAACAACTAAAAGTGTAGCAAAATAGCAAATATTTTACTGATTTTGTGTCGAAAGAATTTAATACTTCTTGCAGCACATTCTGGGACCAAAACGATCGTGACCGTGAGTGACAACTATAAATATTGGCAATATTGCCAAAGTCCCCTTCGGCAATCCATTCATTTTCAATAATTCTTGTTTTCTTTTCCGTTGGGTTGGGTGTAATTCTAAACTGATGATAACATAACGTATTTCTATAATTCTAACTCTTAGTTAAATAAATGGTAATAAATAACACGTTTTAGTTCACTGAAAAGGCTTGTCCCTTGTTTCTATAATTTACATAAGAACCCCTTCCACGCATCTTCCCACAATGGCGTCGTAGAATGTGGTTTGAGTGTCTCTTTTGAGAATGAATCCATCTCCACATTTCCAGGCGATGGGTTTCAGACTCCTGAGTTGTTTCCGGGCTACCTTGTAATCCAACAGTTGCACCGCTGAGCGCAATCCACCCTTTCCAGAGAAGAGTTTGCTCCTCTGATCATGGAGCAATTCCTTTGTTATTTCATGGGGTATCACGATAAATGGAAAGATGTTCAAAGTCATTCCAATGTGGACCGTAAAGTTAAATGGAATAAACCAGGCAACTTCCATGGGTAAGTCGTCCCAGTACTTGGACATGATTATGACGCAGCTCACTATGGTAAAGAACATTGTGGCCATCCAGAGTCTTATCCATTCAAACAGGGTGGATTGAATGGTGCGGAGAGCGAGTTGCAGATAAATGTAAAACTTAAAGAATTTTTTCGTCGATGGGATTTTAGCCAGCATGAGCAGATACTTGGTTTGCATTTCCAGCCACCAGAAGATTGATGTTACCATCACTGAATAAGATCGAACGCCCTCCACCCAGAAAGAGAAGTAAATTGGAAGGATTATCCATGTGGCATAAGAATTGGCCTTATCACACCCCAGCTTATCATTGTTGTCACAGAAGTAGGGCCGGATGCAGAGCTCATAGAATGTGGATAATTGGTCCAGTTTGTATAAAACAGCGAACAGGGGAATGATTACGGGACAAGTTGCGAGCCAGGCCAAGAATCCATGTATAAACTGGTTGACGAGCTTCCACTTTTTCAGTTGGAGATCCGAGGGGGTCTTGATGTGGAAAACGACTTGCCCATGCAGCAGATTGAAGATTTGTTTGAGTTGTTGAAAGCCGAAGACAATGTTTTCAACGTGCATGTACATGACGGCCGCACATCCCATGATGAAACACATGAGATAGGCCACAGAAATGGGGAGCATTATCTGGTGCATCATTAGACGATCGGAATACAACACCGAAATTATGATTGGGGTGAAACCGATTCCCCCGAAGTGGACAAACATGCTGTAAAACCAAAGGGCATACTTCTTTCCCGGAAATGAGGTGTAATAGCTTTGCTCCTTCACGTTCCACTCCAAAACACAAGGGAAGAAATATGGCCAAAAGATGCGGTAGCAGGTATTCACTGCTTTCCGACAAGCGATAACGTCCATTTTGAGAGAACTCTTTCGGAGTGTTTTAAGGTTTTCACCAGTTTCTTTGTTACGCTACGCTCCCAGAAGTACTACAAAGAACTGTCCACAGCGATTTGATTAAAGTTATATATGTAGAGAAGATTTTTATTTAGTGTCAAAAAAGCTTAAGGCACGCCTTTAGTACTGTTTACTGTTGACGCTGACGCTTCGTACCGTGTGGAATTAAAAACCACATTAAGCAAACCAATTCAGCTCCTTTTCATTTAATATCATTAATTATGGTATTATGGTTGCACGTGGACCATTATCAGTAACCCAAATAACCCGATGAATAGATTTTCATGCATTATTAACATTTTAATAAGAAATTTCTCTTAAAGCTTGGAATAATCTTAATTACATTACATAATCAAAACCCGAGTTAAATATTTGACTTCCGGCTCCAGCCGACAATTTTTAGTGTTGTTACAAATGAAATTCCTGGAACATCATTTAATGTAATTACTGTATTATTTTCATTATGATTTTTCATCTAAACAGAGATAATTATGAACTATACCTATCTTTCATTAAGTAAAATTATAACTTTGCTTGGTTTTGTTTGGCCATGTAATTGCATAACCTAACATAACATAACGGCTTTTCCTGAGATATGCTGGCTGATTTTAAGGGGCGAAGTGAGACAGAAATATTTTCTTCGCCTATCAATATTTACAAATAATCAACCACATGAACCACAACTGAGGTAATTGAATTAATCACAAAGAAACCTTGTGTCGGGTGAGATTTATAATTTCATTATTACGTTTAATTCCATTCATTATGTCGAATAAACCACAAAGCGTGTGTTTACTTAGTTTTTCTTTGCCGCTCCTCCATCGCTTTCATTTCTTCTTCAATTTCTACAATTCTGCTGAGAAGGCTTGGAGTGGAAAAATTGAAAGCCCAGTACCAATGATCAAAGTAAGGATACACCAGATTCCCTTTATTTAATTCGATAAGTGCGTCGATTAAATCCTCGCCGTATCCTAATCGCGTGGCAAACAAATCCGCTTCAAACTCTTGGTAGCGGCTCGACCAAAGTAAACCTCCAACAATTGTCTAAGAATAGAAATATAAGTGAATATAAATTAAATTCAATTAATGAAAAATTAATAATTGTAAACAATTTTGAACTTACAATCCTGAAGACATCCATAACATCAGAGTAAAGCGATCTAAGTCCGACCATGACCGGTTTATCGATTTCATCATTAGTGTCCACCTCCAAGGCCAAGTACAAATCCGAGTTCCGATAAACATATGAGAAAATGAGGAAAAATACAAACAGAGCAGATTGAGTCCAGAAAATCTCCCAGATAGCATGGCTCAGCACCCAATGACCCATCAGTCTTGCAACTATTGCTTCAATTTCGTACTCAGAGAGTTCCATCATATCACCATCCCTGGTCACAGCGGATCTTCTATGGTGAAAGTTTCCTGTACCGGAAGTTTGGACAATGATGGACGGTGTACTGATCGGGCCGGTTTCATTGTTGTTCCAAACAACTTCTCTTCTTTGAGGAGGCAAATCAGCCTGGGTAGACACAAACAGGTAAACTGCCTGTCTTATCGTAACTTTTCGTACGATACTATGAGATATTTGTAACCTTTAACCTCGGGGTATCCAACAAGAAGCGTATCAGACAAAATGATTCTTTTCGATTCCAATAAACCGATGAAATAAGCCTTTACATGGTGACTCCTCCAGCTCTTGTGCTGTACCAAAATCTCATCCAGTGGAAATCCGATGAAGTTTGCGAGTCGATGCAGCCTGGTCCTGAGGCGTCCCATTCTCAGCCGAGTGTAAGTATCAAAAATTGGCGCAATCATGTTCGGATACACGGCCACAATGATCATATTCCAGAGAAAGCAAAATAACCACACACACCAGAAAACCCGGTGCAGCTCTCCAGTTACGTCGATAATCTTGAGAATTCCAATGCCAGCCACGGTGCACCACGCACTTTGCATTGCAACGTATGTCAACCATCTAGTGATAAATGACCAAAACAATATTTTGTTGAAGCCGTATTTTTCCTCGACGACAAAGGTCTTTACAAGATTTCGGGGAAGTTCCACCAGGTTGATTATAAACACAACCCCACAAATGAACAGAATGGACTCTCCCCTTTCTCTGTCCCACTCCTCTGGCCACACCCCCGCCGTGTTGAGAATATGTCCACAAGTGTACCAAAGCTTGGTGTAACCCAAAAGAAAATTATTCCAGACAGCATGAAAAGCAGCAAAGAAACACCCAAACATTTCCACGTAGACCAGGTCAATGTTGTATCTTCGAGAGAGTTCAAAATTGGGTCGCGAAATTCGTCCTTGAAGCTTGGAAGGAATGCGACGCCTTGGCTTCAGCACACATATCTGGCGCCAGCACAAGATAAAGTGTGCGATAATTCGGGCAAACTCACACAAAATACAAAACCATTTGATGTAGTCTTTTTTCTTCATTTTCAAATAACAATCTATCAATTTGTCACGTTGTAGGTTTCTTTTACTTGGAACTTTAAAAGGCTAAGGACGAAAGCTTGTACTATTTAACATAAAATCATCCTTAAAAGCCAAACAAAATGTTGGTTAAATACCTTTTAGGCACATTTAATCAAACATTAAGTAACTAAGCGTGTGTATTTATTTTCATAGTTCACCGGAATAAAATAGCGCAGAAAATGTGTAATATTGATTCGTGAGTTGTTTTTATATGCAAGATGATTCAAATTCATTAAAAATATAATTGCTTTTAAAGTTTTATGCTTACTTAAGGTATTTAATAGAACATAATTTCTCTGATCGCATCCTATAATTCATTCCCATTTTTTTATCAGTTAACGATTACATTGGAGGTTTAATGCGTTGGCGAGTTCAAGTTTAAAAAGCAAATTGTTTTAATATCTATCAAAATAGAGAAATGATTAATTGTTTGAAAACAATATTTTGGATTATCTTTATTATTGCTTTTGACTCTAGACTCAAAACAATAAAATTTAGAATTGACTGTAAGCTATTGACTGTATACACTGTAAGCCCATTAATGTGGTGAACCCAATAATAAAATTCAATTTTCAATTATTTAATAAAAAATAAGCAGTTGAATAATACTTAAATAACATATTGTAATTAAGGGAGTTGTATCACAGTCATGATCATGATTTTTCCATTCACCTTTTAACTTTCATTGAATTTACATTTCATGTTTCAACTCTCAACTCTTTAGCATGGATTCTGCAATTACGCCTTTCATTCGTTTCTCCTTCGACATATACAGAGTTATTTTCCATTTCTGGTTACCATTCTATTTCACCGTTAATAAGGAATCTCCATCGTGTGTCTTATCGTTGTCGCTTATTAAAAGACCCTTTATCCTGGCGCCATGGATTACCGAGCAGTTGGTGATCTTTTTCGTGGGAATGGGTACTATCTGCTTTGTTCTCGCAAGGGAAATTTTCTCCTCGCGAATTGATGTCGTACAAGTGTTTATACTAATCTGGGGAGCATTTATTGAGCTCTTTATTGTCTCCATTTTGGTACTCACTAGAAAGTACATTCTTGAAATTTCTTTGGCTTTCAACCGCCTCATTCAGGTGGAACAAAATGTCATTGACGGTAAGTGTTTTATTCATTTCACAGGTTAAGTTAAGGTGTAATTTTTACTGCCACTGAGATTTTGATTTTATCCATGAAATAGATTTCAAACAGCGAACGAAAATGGCGATGGAAAAGCCAATGTTTAAGGAAGACGACCGCGTAACTGCCAAAAGCTTGCTGGAAATTTCAATGTGCCTCTGTCCACCATTCGCCGTCTTGTCCATTTTTGTCGTTGTTTTCGTCATTATTCTCCTAGACTGGGATATCCCTTACCACTTTTTTGAGCTTTTCTTGCCGTCCCCTTACATCCGCTCCAAAACGGAAATCCTAGCGGTAGTTTTACTGCGATTTGGGTCCTGCTTGGTTGTCGGGTTTGAGTTGTGTCGACTAATCTCGTTTTGTGTACTGCTTTTGGTGACAACTGCTTTGGTCGCAAATTCTTGCATGACTAAATTACGAATTAATTTCATCTCAGTAAAAAAATCTCTTTGTTATGTCAGCCAGTTAAAATTGTTGTACTGTGCTGTGGAACATTGCCTCAGAAATGTGGCTTCTGCTGGAGTGTTCGGGAGTCAAATTATTACCACACTGACAATCTTAGCCGGCTTCATAACGTGGCGCTCAGCGCCCATCATTTTTACATTGATAACTGCCGGATTTTCATGTGGAATTATTGTGGTCACCGCTTTGCTACTCTCGTTAACTGCAGCAATGTCAAACAAAATGGAGGCATACCTTATAAAGAATAGGGTCAAGTTTTATGTTTCAGCGGACAGTAGAGGAATGAAGACCTTTTGTTACAAAGTCTGGTGTGCAAAGAGTCCCGTGATTTTATGGTGTGGTTCATTGTTTATGATTCAGACGAGAACGTGCTTTACTTTCTTGGAGGTGTTGCTGAATAATGTGGTGACAAGCATTTTGCTTTTGAGCACTTCTTCGAAAAAATAAGTTTTCATTGCTTTTATAAATTGCACCTGCTAAATTGTAACTCAAGTTCAAATTGAAAAAAAAAATCATACTTAAGAACTTGTTTAGACATCGGACCCGGACTCTGTAAGTCGGGATCAGTAAAGGTTTGTGGGTTATTATGGTAAGAAATGAAGTACTTTTAGGTTCATTGCTGTTACAGTATTCTGTATTTATTTCATCACAACTACAAGGTTTTAACAATAATGTTTACTTTTTGCTGATTGCTGACTGACATTATCATAATTAAA
>VYYJ01000960.1:0-39666 GCA_021029165.1 Cyphoderus albinus
AATCACCGTTGAAAACTGCACAAGATGTACTGGGTCTCCATTTTGGGAATTCTTGACACCCTCTTTCAACATAGTGGCAATGGGAACCACAGCTTCAATTTGGCCCCAGTGTGCTACGATGATACGAAATATGAGATAAGGAATTTATAACGATGAACGATACGATAATAAAAATCGTCAAAAACGTTGACCTGTCGATTTGTCTCTCTCCTTCCTAACTCCTGTCTCCTCCCTAATTAGCATTAATTTACGAAAGCAATACCCAATACAATATTTATCACATCATCATCGCACATTAGTATAGTATTGCATGTAAATTAACTACCTAATCTACTTTTTTATAGCCGAATTGCTAATGTTTTAGAGAAAATACAAAGATGGTATTGCACCAGCGGAAAAAGCGCGGCTTACGATTCTAACATCATGAATCTTGATCATCTAATGCAAATACAGTTAATTTGTTTGTGGACACAAAACTAAAGCCAGGTCACACTTTCCTCTGGAATATCTCTGAAAACGTACAACGTATCTGTCTGTCTGTCTGTAACCTCCTACCTCGCTCTCTCCCTGCTACTTTTTACTTCCATTGACTAACTCACTCAAAAATCATAACATAATTCTCTTCATCTTCATTTCTTGGGAAAAAGGCATTCTTCATCGTAAAAAGTTAATATCCCACAAGCTCATCTCCTCGCTCGCAAATACCACCCAAAAATCAACATAATGGGCTTCTAACAAGAAAGAAACTTCTTCGCTTCCCTACTACAATATCGTCATTATTACAATGGCCACACACCACAAGCGAAAGTATCAACGGACACAAATTTCAACTAAAAAGTAACAGAACAGGATAAGCACTTAGGTATGACGATGATAATGATGTACTGTATTTACACTATATAAGATTCCGTCCTTTTTGTAAACTAAACTGTAACACCTTCCTATAATGCTGCACCACCACCACCAAAAGACACAAGAGGAGCGAAAACTTTTTTTCACGAAAATAACAATCCGTTTTGAATTTTGTTTTGGAAGTAAAACCGGAAATCGGAACTCGACCCGGGTCAAGTTTACATCACTGGATAACTGGGAAGATAAACTTTAAATTGAGATAAGTCTTACCTGGAAAGAATCGAAAAAAGTGATTAATTTTTTCGAAAAACGAAATAATTGAGTGCTGCTTGTGAAATTTGAGCTTGTAGGTATGAACTCTGTGAACGTGAATGAGAATGCGAAAGATGATGCACACAACAAAACAGACTTGACTCACTTGACTCTCTGCTACCTTCTCGTTTATTACTGACTCACACAATGCCAATGCTCACACACGGAGACTCTCACCTAAAATATGCAAATTTTCAGTCCGAAAATTTCGATTGTTTCCGCCGATTTCTAATACAAGCTGAAAAACGGTTTGGTTCAATTAATGACTGAAAAATACGTTTCCGGAATTTGAAAAACGTTGTTGGTGTTGTGAGGCGGAAGACGTGAATGGCCCCTGTGAGAAAATGATGACGTAGTGAAATGGCTTGACGTTATTGGTGAAAATAACGAGCTCTCTGATTCGTCGAGAGGAAAGAGAGGGTAGTGTCCCATTGGACAAACAAAGGTTCAACAACTCCCCCAAACATCAACAATACAAGAGAGTGCACTGGACATTGCGAGAGTTAAAGAAAACAATGAAATGAAATGAAAAACGTTCAGTAGATTGCATTTGCATTTCTTTTCCCTTTATGTTAGTGAGTCAGTGTTATGCTGCGTGCACCCATTCAATTGTTTCCTATCCTGTTTATGCAGATTGGAATCATAGCGTAGATTAGACATTCCGTCAGTCTTCTCTTCCCTATTCCTTCCCCTGTTAAACATTGCAATATTCAAATTAACCCTACCTATGAACAGTCGAACTTCGTTGTAAGGGACCTCAATGCCAAGGGCCGTTGCGTTGCGTTATTGTGAAAAGGAAAGTGCACTCATTTTACAATTAAGTGACTTCTAATTAGTTTTGGACTTAATTTTAATTAGTTAATTAGTAAAAGCATAATGTAAAGCACTACCACTATAACAATAGTATATGTAAAGTTGCTCGTAAAGTCGTAAATTGACGCAAATATAAGAAAAAGGGAATAAATGCGAAAGGAATTGATTGATTGATTGATTGATTGATTTATTGGATCTTTAAAGTGCAACAAAGAAAGGAAAAGAAAGGAAAGAAAGGAAAGAAAGGAAAGAAAATTGAATAGGTAAATATTACTTCAATCAAACTCGTGTCCCCTTTCTCTTCACAATTCACGTGGATAAAGTGAAAAAAATCAAGCGAAGTCCCTTATAGAGACGCGATTTAGCTCCGGAGACTGCAAATTGCAGTCTGCAATTATTAATCCAATATAGTTTTTTACGGAGCAGTTGTTCCGGTTGTCCGTTATGTACATGTAAATAAAATAGAACTAAAAATAATCGTAATAATTGTAAATTCGGCGCCACCAAATTACCAAAACCGTGCGAAATAAATATGGTGTGACCCTTATGGAGTAGTCCGTAATATCGAAGTTAGACTGTATAAAAACCTATCGCTCATATTCAATTCCATTTAGTGTCATGTTTGTTTTCGCTTCTCTGTTGAATGGGACACAGCAATAAGGAATCGAGAGTCGAGTAATAAAACTCAACTCACGCACCTTTCCGTCATTAAATTTGACGTAACACAATAAAACTCACCTTTCATCCTTCTCGTAATGTAATCGATATTCGCATAAGAATAGACTATTGAAGCAATTAACGTTTAGTTTTGAATGCTAATTATTTTTAAAGGTAAAGGGTAAAAGAGTAAGGTAAATCCGATGAGATGTTCTCAGGAAAGGATTTTATGATTGCCACTATGATGCTACATAAGATGATTGCCTCGCCTTGCATTGCGCATTGCTTTTCTGCTTCATTTTTATGATCGTTTTTACGAGGCATAATAAATTGAAAAACAATATGAATATGAGTGAAATTAATGGTTGGTTGGCTATCATTCATCGGAGATGCACCACAATTTGACTTTTAATTGCGTTTTCATTTCATGTACATCACATTAACATTCATGTGATATTTGGGTGTTCCGATGCGATGCGATGACCGATGTCATGTCCATTAGCTTCGCCTTGTTGCAATGATTTCCTCATCCTGTCTCATGCCTGTCATGCAGTCTGTAAGTGTGTGTGTGCAAATGCCAAAAGGTGTTAAAACGGATAAGCACAGGCACACGCAATACGCATATTAAAGAAATGGCATAACACCAACATCGAACACGCAATAACATCGTTTTGAGTTGAATGAAGCTGTTATAGGCGTAAAAGGGTTAGAGGATTAGGAAAGGAAGGAAGGGAAGGTGCTTTATGAATTGCAAGTAAAGGATATTCCATGTATTAAAAAATGCAGATTCAATTCAGTAATAGTAATGGAAATAAAATGCGCCTTTTGAATTAAAAAATAATTAGTGGACGCAACCTTCCGTCACGTCCCGTCCTAATAAATAAAGGCTGAGCAATATTTTTGTGCTAAATGTAATGAAACAGCATCAAAATAGCAGCTATAAGCTAAACACTTCTAGACAAACTTTTTCATGTCATGCCTTATGATTTTTATAAGATGATGGCACAATTCCCTCTGCTTGGGTAAAAAATTAGAAATATTTTCATGCTTATTAACACAGTCATCATTGATATCACATTATTTGATATGATTTAAAGAACTGCATTTAAGGCATCGTGCACTCGCTTTTATTTAAGTGTCAAAAATTATATATTTATTCAAGTTGTATAATTGTATATATTTATTATTTGCATATTTATAATAATTATTTAACCTTTCGTAGTATTGTAGAATATAGTTTAATATAATAATATAATATATAATTATTTATTTCATTTTCATTTTATATAATATTTGCTTTCTTTTTCAGTTTTTTTTGTCTGTCCACTCTTTTATCATTCCACAATTTGAATATTTTGTCCTAAAATTCTTACACAATTAACGTCTACTCCAATTTTTTATTTAACAATTCCAATTTCTTCCAACTTTCTTTCCATCTGTGTTGGTAAATGAGGCAATCGTAATTCAATTAAATTTATTATATCGTCGTAGAAAGAGAGGGGGAGAGAGAAAGAAATAAAATTGTCCACTCATCTATTAGATTCTCATGATGAGAATCTCATCAATTAAAACAGTATTTATATTGTATAAATTAAAACAATTGTTTTATAACAATAATAATAATAATTTTAATAATAATAATATCTTTCAGTGTCTCTCCCCGCCCAAAATTTTCTATGTAATAATAAAAACATTTTTCTCTTTACCTCATTCCCAACCTCGTTCGCGTCATCCTAAAACCGTCAACCAAAAATAATAATGCCAAAACTGTCACAATAGAACATCTTTAACCAACACATCGCATTCCTTTCATTAAAACCTACTCTTCCCATTAATAATACGGTTAATTAACTAAATAATCCTGATTCGAACATTTTGTAGTCATTTCACTGCTTTCACGAAAATATTGCCACAAAAATCTGTTTTATGCTACGTATCTTCAACTTTGTAACTTCGTCATCGATTTCGTTTAGATAAGTATTAATAATATGTATTACGTTACGTATTAGATATTAAATTATTACTTTTAAAAATTACTTTTTTTAGCAATCTTGTAAATGGGAGTTTTTTGTATCGATTTCGTCACCGACTGGAGACCAGTTAATTAAATTCCATTAAAATACAAATTATTATCAGGTATTATGCACACAGTTACATTAGGCATGTAATGTATGAATTTAGTAGTATTAATTTAATAATTTAATTAGTTTTTAACTATTCTGGTAGTAGTCTGGTAGAATTCACTTTTCAAATTGCATACCATTTCTTCGTACTTTTTGTTGCTCTTGTTCGTTATTTGGAACATACACAGTGTTATACTTTACACTTCCGGTAAGTTTGTAAGCTATTAAAATTGCATGAATGTCTACAACGATACTTAACCGTTTTGTGTCACCACAAGTGTTTGACAAATCATTATCGTCTTTCTTTATAATGTTTTCCAGAATTAAATATTATTTACGAACGAAAAGCCCGCTGTTATTTTCAGAGCAAAATTAACTTTACTTTACCTAACACTAGTGTAATTTTGAAAAACAAAACCAAACAATTCACAATAAAATGCAACCTACATAAAAGCCTGAACCATAAAACATTCTTTTTAAATTCATAGCATAAAGCCAGTCGTCGATTTAGGCTATGAGCTATGTAACAATTTTAATTAAAGTTAATGGGAAAAAACATGCATAAAAATTACTGCGAAGTGCGAAGAGCAGAATTTCATTTGTCTGGTGACACAGAATACAAAGACGACTCGTAGAGTGAAGATGTCGGTGACGACGGAGGCAATTCAATGCTCATTTGATCAAGATGCTGTTCCTCTTGACTATCGTGGAAATAGTGTTGTTGATGTTTATTATGCAAATGGGAGAAGAGTAGAGAATTGTTGTTGAGGTTGATGTTATGATGTCTGTGGTGGTTCTGAATCTGAAGCTCATCATCTCTTTGACCCTCTTCAAGATGGTTTAAAGAAGTTTTCGTCCGCGCAAGCAAACCATTACCAGCAGGTGTTGTAGAAGTTGACTTTGCTTTAGTACAATTATTATTGTTTTTATTACTCGAAGAATTGAAAAAACGTGTAGGTGAAGGTCAGAGGTCAGCCGGGTATTGGCTGGCTACTTTTCGAGATAATATTGTCGCTCCGCAAAGAGGACAATTTCTTGCTAATGTATAACAGTTATTACATAAAACCTGATGATCACACGGATGTAAAACTATCGTTCTTGGCTTATCTGCAAACAACAAACGCAAAGGACAAAGTTATAAACATTTTTCTCTTTTTCGAAATTGATAAAATGAAAAAAAATGTTTGTTTAATTATGTCTCGTTAATTACCTTTCTGTTTACAGAATAAACAAGGATAATGAGTGCTATCTTTATCCGTCATCGTGCTAATGGCCTTTGTTAACAAGTCCCCAATCTTTTTCGTTTCTCGCAAATAATTCTGTAACGTGGCTATGTTCTGATAGCAAAGGTCAGGTCGACTACTCAGACCTAACAATCCGTTAATGCTAGAGTTATTATTAGATGATGCTGGAGCCGCCGAACCCACAGGCCCCGGAGCCGTTCCTCCACCGCCGCTTCCTCCCAAGGAAGTAGAAAGACCACTGCTGCTCATCCCGTTGCTTCCAACTGCCGTCGTCGCACGAGGTGATAACGTACTCGTTCGGGGCGACGAAAAATCAAACAATCCTAATTGGTTTGTAATTAAATCCGCCTGCAAAGTAAACCAAAAAGCAAAAATATTATTATTACAATACAATCCAGTTTCATAAGTAATAATTCTGGAGAAATAAAATTGAAAATCATCCATCACTCTACCTGATCCGATTCTTGTTTAGAAAACATAGATCCTAATTGAAAAGAATTATTTAAGCTATTGCCCATCGAGGACGACCCGCTAGGAAACCTTTCCCTACTAAAATAATTTGTCGAATTTGATGACACTGATGACGATACGGGAATGGTGACAGGTTTTGAACCCCCTACACAGAAGCAAAACACCGTTAAAAATCTTTAAGCAGTTAATTAATTTGTACAATTTTCACGCTGACTTTATCACACGCACCTGCTGAGAAGTGATCAACATCCAAATCTTTATCTACTACACTAGGAGAGTCATCTCGGCTTTGATCTGATTGCTCTAAAATATCACATACAACAAAGAAATCGGTTAGGTTAGTACAGGATACACTTAAAAATTAAAATCACGGACACTTAAAATTCATTTAAGACGCACTTAAACCGGCTGAAGGGAATAAACTGTAATCCCGGTCCGGCTCCAACGGGAAGCCAAGTCCAAATGCGTTATCTATGTTATCATACAAACTGGGATTTCCTAGTGCTGCTCCGTTATTCCCCGATTTCCACGATGACCCCATCGGTCCATTCATTATGTTGCCCATGTCAAAAGATCCGGGAACGCTGTTGTTTCCACCCAAGGGCATCCCCTTTCCGTCAAAGAACTTGCCTCCGTGATGATGCTGATTCAAAATGCCCGATGTTCCGGCTATTGACGTGTGAGAGCCATTGTTACTATTCGAAACTGTATTATTATTGCTAGAAGATCTATTGTCTGATGCGCCACCCGCTGCTGCGACCCCACTGTACGATGACACTGCACTGGCAAAACTTTGCGTCCCAAAAGGAGCTCCACTTCCACCAACACTATGATGATTATTCATTTGTTGCTCGGGCGGCGACCGACAGCTATTTCGTAGTACATCCGAAAGATCGGATAAACCGCCTAAAAATCCTAGTCCGTCCAATCCATTCGCGTTGCTCATTCCTAAATTTGATGACGATACTGACCCGGCAGCGTTCACAACACCACCAATTATTCCTGGAACTGCTCCATTCCCATTGCTACTATTCCCGTTATTCAGATCACCTGGTTTCGACCCGATGGGACCTACCAAGCCAGGAGGACCCATACCTCCTCCCATTCCACCCATCATCGGCCCACATCCACTTGTTGGTGGTAGTACATTCGATAAAATATCTCCTAAATTCGTGTCCGTTGGTAGAATCCTATTTATTGACATCTCATGATCCGCGTGGGCAAATGCACAAAATGGGCCTCGGGGGCAGTAGTTATTTGTGAAAACATCATGACACTGTAATTATTAGAAATTAAAATTAACCGTTTACATTTTGAAAAAAATTGTAAGCACTTTTTTTAAGTCATGTCTTTGCTTGCACGTTTACTTTTGTAGATTTATAGATTTCTGGGTGAAATTGTTGCTCAGTTCGTGTGTGGCAATAGGCACAGTCATCCCCATCGTCACACTGCGTCGGCTCTCCCCACTCGTCTCCATGTTTTACGTTAGGGCATGGTGTCGAACGATATTTGAACTTCTTCGGCGATCTTCTCCTATCCCTTAAATTATGGAACTGAGGACATGCGTAGCCCTGTCTACATAACCTAGGTGGTTTCTTGCAAGCCTCCGTTTTGTAATTCATTAAAACATAATTCGCATCTGCAATTCAACAACAAAAAGAATCATTAAACTGTGTCAGGTAAGCAACAAAACAAAACTTTTCCAGATTTCGGAATGAATTCTTTTGACTGACCTTGCCACTTTGGATCATCTATCATCATATTTCTTTCTTTGTCTAATTGATTAGGCCCACTAATTCCGTCGTCTGTAGTTTCCTGAATTTGTTGCTGCAGTTCCTTAATGTCAAACACTGGAGGTCGCTTGTCGTGCTCTCCGTGTGCAAAAGCACAGTGTGCTCCATTTTTGACACAAAATCCTCTCGTATCCGTTTCGTACACGCACATACAAGTTTTAAAATATCTAAGATGATATCGCCTCTCCGTGTCACCCGCTGTTCTATGCAAAAATGGGCAGCTGCAATTTAGCAAGAGAACCAGTTTCAATTTCAATTCCAGTCAAATCTCAGTAGATAAACGTTGTAATGAATCATAATAATAATTTCTCCACTTACTCGTCCCCGTCAGGGCATGTTCCATTTGTTTCATCATATTTAGTGCAGTATGTGTCTGGAGAGTAGTTAAAGAGTCCATCCCGTTTTTTAAGAACTGGCCTTCTTCTTCTTTGATTTGGGAAATGCCAATAAAAACACGTAAATGGTCTATGTTGTGTACATTTATGCTGAGGAAACAGAGGACACTGCTCCACTCTGAATTCTTTCAAATACCTGCAAAAATTCAGCAAATACAACACCCAACATTACTAAACACTAATCACAAGTACAAGCATAAACCAAAGTGGAATGGAATTTTAAATTAATTGATTTTGATTTTTAAATACTTGTAATGTGATGGTTTCTCTGTCTGTGTGGTTAACATTGCTGCTAGTTTCGACGCGTTGACAGGTTCACCACCTGAATTATTCATTCCTGCAGCCATTGATCCTGAAGAAGAGGGTGTTGGAGTTGACGTTGATGTTGAGCCCGCAGTTGAAGCCGATGTCGAGGGCATTCTCTCATTGAAAAATTTTTGTGTTCTTTTCGCAAATGGGACCGAGTTTGTCACCCCCTCGAAAGTTCTAAAATCCAGTTTCGCTTACAACAGGTGTTTTCATTCATTCATGCAATTCTTCAATTTGGCAAATCCTGCAGACAAACAGTTGTAAGAAACAAACACTGTTTAATGATGACATACATATACATACCTACATTATTTCATTATAGCAAAACCAAAATGAGCTAGTATTTCTTTAAATGTCAAATGTCGTAGAATGTCACACCAAACAAGCACCACCGCGAAGCTCAACCTATTTATTGCTTTGCTTTGATACTGATTAATCAAGCCAAAAGAAAAGTTATCCCTGACTTTTTGTTTAACCTTGAACTTGACCTATCCTTACGTTTCCGTAGTTGATAAACAATTTCATTGATTAATGTGACAATTATTATTGTTGTAGATTTTAGTACGACGGCAATAAAATAAAAGAGACCGTTATTAATTTTGTGACCTTGTCTGAATCAGTTCATAATAATATGAAAAAACGCCTTACTACACACTTAACAACGCTGCTGCTGTCAAACATAATTTCATTTGTTCTTACTTTTGTTTGTGGTTCATTAATCTCTTTAATTCTGTTAAATACGACCAGTGATAAATGTCCCATCAACACTTGACACACCTGACAGTTTCATTTTAAATTTTTTACTAGTAGTTCAACTAATTTTAATAGAACCTCGACATTCGACAACATTAAAAAACGCCACTTTTATTTTTTTACAAACCAATAGACATAAATAACTATTGTACAATACAGCACTAACAGCACGACGTTGAATTTTTAGGAAACTTTTTTAAATTCAACCACACTAGTAGTGTAACACTCCTTTTGTCACTTAGCTGGCGTCACATTACATTTAATTTTAACAAAAGATACAATACAATAAATATTAAATTGATAATTGTGTCTTACCTTGTTAATTAATGTGGGAGGTTGATAATTAATTAGTTGAGTAAAACGTAGAATAGTTTACGTCGCGTCAGTTTCCTAAAATGTCAATTTAAACAAATCACAATTTATACGGCTTGTCACTTTAAGTGTGAAGAATCTACCACTTCCGTGTCACTTCTTAATTGAGTAATTACAAACAAATAACCGTCATAAAATAAACAAACAATAACAAAAAGAAACTTGTAAATGCAGCTAAAACCTTTAGGAGGAAAGTAAACCTCGATTCTAATTTGTAAATGCACTATGCACCACAAACAAAAATTCATCGACTCATCAAGTCAATCGAATAAGGAGACACATCTCATCTTTTACTAAATAATTTAACCAAAATCAAATTAAACTTACGCTATTATAAGTATTACACTCACTCACTGACAACAATTAGTTTGTGTGTAATGTAATGTAGGTAACTTTTCTTGCCTTCTTCGTCCCTACCCTCGTTTAAATAACATTCCATTCAAAAATCAACTAAAATCTTTCTTGGTATAGTTATCAGGACACGACAGAGCGAAATGAAGATGAATTGAAGATGATGATAGTTAAAAGAATGTTTCAGGTTACGTTACCTCCATCCATTGAATAAAAATCCTTTCTTTTACAGTATTAAGCTACTCCATTTAAAATGTAAATGGCTGTTCTTGTTTTGCTCTTTCGTGTCCACAATACACAACATAACATAACAGAAGATAACACTCAACTTCAACTTTATCTTAACTTGATAATAATACAACTAAACGCACAGACACAATAATAACGAAATCGAGTACATTTCTAATGTAGAATAGGTAGATTTGATTCTCTTTGCATTCGAGCTTAATTACATTAACTTAACATTTACAATATTTACTTACTTTGAATGAGGCAGGCAGGAGCAAGAGCAGTAGCAGGAACAACAGCAGTAGTTTTCTATTGCAGTGTTATTATTAAAGTTGCAACAAGATATTTTTATTATTATTCTTTTATTATTTTGTCTTCCTTTTATTTAACATTTTCTGTCTTCTTCACAAAACATGATAAGCTTAAGAAATACTGAGCTGAGAAATGTTGATGGCTGCAAGCTGCAAGCCAGTTACTAGCATTAGCGCAGAGCGTCTTGTCTTGTCTGTCTTGATTCAACCTGATCATACCATCAAGGCAATTATCATTAGGACTTTGTAATACCTATGCATGTATACATTTTTATATACATATCCATATCTATCTTCTTTTCTACGCATAATAATGTACTTCTCAATACACTGCCGGTATCCACCTCCCTATCCTGCCCATGTATCATCCGAAGCAGAGCGGTAATTCCCTTCCATTACTTCTTCTACTTTCCACTCTCAACATGGAGGGGAATGGGAATGCCACGAATAAAGGAAAATCTCATACATGGGGAGGATAGGGAAAGTGGACTGAAATTCTCTTGTCCTTGATGTGATGTGATGCATCTGCTGATGAGGAATCCTCATTGAGATGAAGAGTCAGTTGCAGAGTTGATAACCACGATCGTGATGATAACCCAAGCCCAAAAGACAGCAGCAGCGGACTCCTCCGTCAACTCTCAACTTCTTTTACATACGAGGTGTTGATGACGATGATGGTGATGTTGTGTTATTTAATGTGTTGTTTGTTAACTGCGGTTATGTTCGTTCTGTAACTTTTGTTTGGATGATCTAAATGAAATGGAAAAGGGAAGGGAGAAAGCATTTAGCAAAATTGCAACTTTAACAACTCCTATGCAAAGAGGAGATTTACTGCTTTGCTTTGCTATTTGCTTGCTTGTGCGAGTCTGGTAAAATGGTAAGTTAATCGTTTCAATCATCAGTCTTTCTTTAATAGTTTAGTGCTCCAATTCTTTCTCTAAGTTTCTTTCAATCTTTCCTTTCCAAGGCAGAGTTATACGAGTGCACTGCTCTCTCAAACTCGCATTCGTCACCAGATTTTGTTTATTGTTGTTGTTGTTTTTTGTTGGTTGGTGGCAATTTGGGCTTCTCACGTCATGTCACTTCTCAAATCGGCTTCTTGGAATTGTCATTTGTCAGTGAGTAAAGTCTGGCAATAGAAGCAGATGCTGCTTCTTGCTCACTGTTAAATATGTTATGATTACGATATGAAGATGATGATAATTATCATAATAATATCATCATTAACTCTTAACTTTTCTTTTTATTGCTATTTTGGCTGGCCGAAGATGCCAAGTCATAATAGGCGTCTGCGTCCGAGTTTCAACTTTCATCCTTCACATTCTAAGCAATACGTCAATCAGTCAAAAAAGTTTTAGCGTTCTATTTTGTACCGAGAAGAAATGTCCTTGTTTCATTTTCATTTCATTCAACATTCAATTCTTCATATTTCACTTCAGCTTTAGTAGTTAGTATAATATGCAAAAGCAATGTTTATAAACTTGTGTCATTTCATACTATGTATGTAATGCATGATATCATTATCAAGTTGTGACATTTTTTCGATTTTCTCTCAGATTCTCTTACAACTTACAACACACACGACAAAAGTTCGTGATAAAGTGTGTTTAAGCAGGATCAGATGCGATCTTTCATTTTCCCTTATTTCATTACTTATCATTTTATTAGTTTTTTATTACGGGAAACGATGATAGAATCAGACAGGGCAGGATAGTTTCATGGGACTCAGAGTTTTGCCTTTTTAGCCAGAGAGAGAGAAATTCTTTTCCAAGTAAATTTCCCGTTTGTCTCATATGTTATGTTCGGGCTTACTTGTTCTTTGTATAATATAGTTTACTAGCTCACACATTGTGGAATGAATGGAGTTAGTGACAAGAAGGAAATGTTAGGAAAAGCAAATAATAGCAGCAGCTCAACTCTATCTTAGCTCTAGCGTCACCTTTTTTCTGCATTACACACAAAAAATCCATATAATCCGTTTAATAACGTCTCTCTCCCTTTCATACTGACATGACGCTCACACGCTCAGAAGAATATCAAGCTGAAGCTCAGCCAGTTCCGATAAGTATTAAAATAAAATGGTACGTAGATAGAACTCTAGTAGATAGATACGTACTAGTTTATAGTAATAGTGACCCTGTTGCATTGCTGCCACAAAAAATATCAGAACAGACCCAATCCACCAATTTTTTCCTCTCTCTCTTGCCGTATGTGTACAAACCCGGAGTTTATTACACTTTTACTTCTACTTACAATTACAACTTACTTACACACAGACAAAGTAAGTCCATTCTTTACAATTCTGACTCTGTCTGACTGATGGGTTCAATCAAGATGTATGCGTTGCGTGTGTGCACTAGTGAATGTTAGGAAGGGATAAAAATTTACATCCTATTATTATCAGCCAATGAAAAATTATTTACAATTATTTACAACAATCAAAAAATCGTTATTAAATGCCGGAACCCATGCCAAGTTAAACATAAAAGTTCAAAGGGGAAAGAAAAATGAGCTGTTGAAATGACTGGAGGCTTGACCTTTAACTGGAGGGTTATCGGGGCTTTCATTTAAACGCTTATCATTAGGAAGGTAAATTGTGCATAACTTTTATTTATTACATCGCACCTCCATCTGTGTCTTGTGTGCATGTCCCACTCCCACAATACGGTTTGGTGCAATGCACAAGTCCAAAGAAAAAATGATGCATTTCATTTTTATTTGAAACGAGCTTCAGTATTATTACCGTATCTCATGAAATATCACACCTCCCGAATTATCACGCTTTTGAGAGAACATTAAATTTTCAAAATTCCACATCCCCATACTTGGAGAGAATACGGTGTGTTATGTAATAAAATGTTATGATATCACCTCACGATAGTTGCTCTGCGTCTCTTCTGTTAAGTATTTTATGCCGTGTCTCAGGAAGACTCGCTCGAGCTCGCAACGCAACTACACAACAACCGCATCGTAAAAATTCATTTGAATAATCCCATTATGCAGTAACAGGGGAATAAGTAGCAAATAAAAGCGGACGATAATACTAGAAGCTTGGTAGAGTTTATCTTATCTTATCATGCTCATGCATCAAAAAGCTGGATACTAGGAATTTCGTAGCAATGCGTGAGTGTATGTACACGAGCTTTAAGATACTTATTTGACATGTCATGACATAATTATCCTATCTTGTGTTGTAATCTGTGTAAATAAAAGATTTCCTGTGACTGTGCATCTGAGGTGAAGAACCTTATCTGAGAGAGCATAATAACACCTTATCGATCCTTCATGACTCAATTCGTGGCTCTTTTCTTTTCTTCCTCGTTGGTGTCAACTTTTTGTTAGGTACTTTATTTACAAAATAAACTTGTTTCCCTTTTCTACGAAACAGCTCCATTCAATTGAATTGAGTTACGCTTACAGATTGATTGCATTTGGGCACATTTTAACTGACATTTTCCACTTGAGAAGGCCTTCATTGCATTGAATGTTATTACATGAAGGAGGTAGACATAGCCCACATCTGGATTCCTCGTAAAAGAGAGCGTCTTTCTCCGAAAAGTTGGGATGCTACACAATGTTGTGTTGTGTTGCTTTTGGCTGTTGTGACCGCATGATGACCTCTAAAAGGAGTCTGCCTTCCCTGCACAGTAATACAAACACACTGATCGTTCCCTTTTCTTCCGATTCCAGGAATAAGCGAAGAGCTGGAGCAGGTTTTCAAGCACTACTCGAGTGTTATTGACTGGATGAGTTTGGGTTTGGGTTCGTGTCGCTGGGTCTGGTGATGGTGACACTTGCAACCTGCAGTATAAAATAGCGTAACATAAAAAAAGCACATAAACAACCAGGAGCTGCTGTAATACTGTATTGTACAACTGTTACTGTTGTGTTGTCTAAAAAAGATGAAACTTTGTCTCTTATAACATACATTGTTACCTACAATGATTTTTTATTGCTTTATCTGTGCTGTTGCGTTCCTCCGCTTTGCTGCCTGTAACTTTGGACTTGAGTTTCGGATCGTGACCGCATCTCTTGCATTTTATCTGGAACAACATCTCTCCCTTTTCTCTCTGGGAACAGTACTTTCTCGAGTTGGAGGAAGAGGGCATCCGATAAATAAACTCGGACTTTTTATCACTTTTTCCGATGCAAAACCCATAAAAACGAAACACAACACAAGACACAAGCTCGGTTTCATTTTGAAGATGTATAGAAATCCAGCGTAGCGTGATGTTTAGTTTAGTCATGTCATGTCGATATCCAAGTTGGATAATCCAACAAGCCCAACGTATCATAACATTATATTTACTTTGATGTTTATGGAAAGTTTGGTAAAGTTTTATAAATGTTTGTACTATACTATCTAACACAGTAAATAGTAGGGTTGAACACACGACAAACTTCCGCTTCTTCATGCAACGCTTTCTTTTTCTTTTTCTTCTCGTAAAAATTTACTTACAAAACCTCTTATCATCATCATCGTATAAAGAAAAACGGCAGCTTTTTACTTTCGCCCTGATTTTCCTCGTGAGTTGAAACTCTTCTTGAACAATACCCCAAATTTTTCCCCTAAACGCTTCCATGCTCATCTTATATTAATATGATCATGTATGTGTTTAGATGCATGTACTTTGAATTGAACTCTTTATTCGCATATTTTCTTGAGTCAGTGTTATCTTGTTTTTTAGGAAATTGTGATGTAGTTGATGTGATGTGAATGTGAAGTGGAGTGAGAGACTCCAACTCGAACAAGGAACTATTTGACTACTATTCTGTACGTACTACTACTGTCATTTTGCAATCGGCCATTTACACAACACGTCAGATGGAAAACAAGACGGGAAAAAATTGGCTGTCTGTCACTTCTCTTTTTTCTCTCTCTTCTTCATCTTTCTCTTTGTTTGAGTGTTACACCGAACTGAATGAACCTTCTCAGCCAGAGTCTCATGCATTCCAATTCATCCATCCATCCGAATTTTCTATTTCTCTGCTTTTGCTTCCTTAATGCAATTTTTACACGTTCGTGGACAGCCGTAAAGAAAGATGAACGGAGGAAATGGTAGATGGATGATATGAACCAGCAAGCTCATTTTTAGTCAGTCAACTGACTGACTAGGAAGAAAATGTGATTTTTTTTCTTCTTTTTATATTCGTATTGAGATGAGATTTGTGGCTTTGGTTTGGTTGGCACTGGCAGACTGCGAAAAATGAAATGAATAAGATGGGAAGAAAGTAGCGAAGAAAAAGGTGTCAACAAATGGGACATTTTTGAATTGAAGTGAAACGAATGCTTTACTTAGGTAGCTTTTCGTATTCCATTCCGAGTGTGTTATGTACCATTGCCAATAAATTCCATGGGTGCACACACATAAAAAATTGTTTGAAGCAGTTTCACTTCATTTTTTATCTTGATGCGTTGTTGTGTTACGTCTATCTAGCATTGGCTTTAGGCATGTTATTCCTAAATACAACAAGTCAAAGTCTTTCGGGACATTTTTGGCAAAGATCAATACTTTTGAAATTGACTGGTTCCATCCGCTCGCAACTACGTTTTTCATAATTGTGTCCCAAATTGATCAATTAAGTAGAAGCTTGAAGAAGGAAACTGTCCCGCAGGGAACATATTTTGTGGCCCATTTTATTCTTGAAGCTTATGAACACATGTGTAAAAGCAAATAAGTGAATCATTGTGAAGTTATGCTACGTCTAAGCAAGGGACGGAAGCATGCGTAATTTTTTCTCGCTCATTTATTTCTTAAGTAGGCGATGACGATGTCTCCTGATACTTCTCCGACATAAAGCGAGTAAGCCACAACGCAACAGTTCAAGAAACAGTGTTCCCAAAAAAGCACGAAAATAAAAACGACTTTTTTTCGGCTCCCCTGTGGAAAATGCAACAGCTTATTACAATATAAAGATGTTCATCGTCAACTCATCAGGATGGAAAAATAGAAAAAAGCGAGTGGGTGAGCGTGTGCCACAAAATTCTTGCCGTAAAAAGAAGTTAAACGTATATTTACATGTGTGTGTACCTATGCACATCCCTTTTTATTACTTTGTTGCAGAAGCTCCGATTTTGGAGCATCTGCGTCTCAAATTCCCAATATAATATTGTGTCTTTTACGTTGAGGCTTTCCGAGTCTCCTGACTGAAAAAGGTACATACAATATTCAATATGTACATATTTAAAATTATGTGACCACGGTATATTGGTCTTGGCATTTTTTGAAAGAAAAGGCAGGGAAGAAAAATTCTCTGGTCCGATTACTCACACTACTGTTAAGAACGAAACACATTTTCCATGTTACACTTGAATCTGAAGAAAAGAAACAGAGAAATACGACATACGCACACCACAACTCAATTCAACTCGTCTTTTTCTCAAAGCCCCCAACAGACGTATCAGATTCTGTTTAGTTTGGAATACCTTCACTTATAAATGCACATGTGTCTTTTTCTCCATTATACAATTCATTTGCATATGTGCATCGTCTCATCCTGTCCTCAACCTCATCTTGTGTTCGAAATGCTCGAGAAGAGGCGAGTGGAGAAAAAATGTTGATTCACTTGGTTTCGTAAGGAGACAGATGTGGATGTGGATGTGTCCTCCCCCCGAAGAAAACCTCCCTTTCTTCCTCTCTAATTTTAGAAACACTCGTATTTATTTCTCTCAATATTTTACATGTAACTGTGACTTGGCTGCTACATAATGCTAATGATAATCACTTCGGAGATTTCGGAGGGGAAGTCTGCGAAAAAAATGTAAAGAGAGATGCGATAGTATAGGGAAAAGGGGCATGGCTTTTTCAGTTGTTGGTGCGTGGTGGTACACGTCTTGGGTCTTGTACTGTGGTAATGTAGTGAATAAAGTAAAATAAAAATGAGAAAAGATGAAATACCTCCCGGGTTCCATCTCCATCTTTCTTTCCGCTCAACATGAACATGTCGATGAGGATGATGAAGAAAAAAGATGAAGAGGAGTTTACTTTACTTTAGTGTTACTAAATAAGATTTTTGTTGAAGAAAACGACACGACGACGGATATTCCCCGGTCGGTCTTCTCGGTCACTGCCACTCCGTGCTTCGATGTGATGGTATCATAATCACAAGACTCGCTTTGTTCTTGCCTTCTTGCGGAGATTTAATTTTCACTCCACTTTCTTAATATTTCGTGGTGCGTATTTGCAGAATTCATTTTCACATTGTCACCCGGTGGTAAATAGGAATCAAAGGGAGCATTCATTTCATTTCCCACATTTTCATTGCTCACTCATCGTGACCACATTTGTAATTTTCAGTTTTTATTGCGATTGCGAGTGAGCACATTTATCGCTTTCAGTTGTCGTTCGAGAAGCAGAGTGGCAAGTATCAGAGTATTAAAGAAAGACGGAGCCAATTTGCGAAGCGACGCCGCCACCAGACCACGTTCCCTTTTCCCCCAGCATTCTCAAGTGGAAAAGTGGCCCCGTTGAAGGAAACGGAAGACAACGGCTACAGCCCAGTAACGTCGTCGTTAGCCACAGTTGCTCCCACGACCACGGCTGGTGCTACTGCCAACAGCGTTGTCTCATCGACATCATCGACAACTTCGTCTAGCGCCACCACGACCACGCCGACAATCAGAGTGAGCGTGAACAGTCTGAGTAATACGACGGCTACGTCCACCGAGGACGAGGAGGAGAACGCACTTGTAGCACCTCAGCAAGAAGAAGAGGACCTTCTGAACCGAGCAGAGCCCAGTCCTACCACAGAAGCCAATCTACTCCAAGAAGAGGAAGAGGAGGAACAAGAGGAAGCCCAGGTCAAAGGTGAGCTTCCTGCCACCCAAGAAGAGGAGGAGGAGGAAGTGAAAGCAGAAGAAGCAGCGGATTTCAGAGAGTCTCCGACAACCGCTGCTGCTGAGGGGAGGGAGGAGGGACTCTTCCAACACCAACCCGAAACTTCTGATCCAGTTTCAAGTGACCCAACTCCCGGCACGTCGGCAACGACGTCCACCCCCACAGCAACAATTTTGGGCGTGAGCGTGCTCGCCTCGAACGGTGACAGTACGGGTTCCCCACCTCCAGCAAAGAAGCGGGCGCTGGTGGCTGGTGGAAGCGGCGCTAGCGCTGTGGCAGCTCCAGCCTCATTTTACTCCCCCGCAGCCGCCGCAAGCCTTCACCCAGCCACTGCAGCTCTCATACTTCCGGCAGCGGCCGCCGCCGCAGCCGCTCACCAAGCGAACTCCACAGGACCCGGGGCCACGGGCGCCGAGGACGCCGCTGCAGCAGCTGCGGCTGCTGCCATGATATCCGCTGCTGCCGCACAACACAACTCTTCCGCCGTTGTGCAAGGAACTCAGGTCACGCCAATTTCCAGCGCTAACTCCGTCGTTGTCCCGGCTGCACCGGCCACGCTGTCCTACGCCAATCACACAAGTAAAAATTCATTTTCTATTTCATTTTATTTTATTGCGTTGCGCAGGTGTGACTAATACAATGGACCATAAAACGTAGTGGATAAAGCTTGTACTCTTCTGAACGTCATGCCATGTAGTAAATGCGTGAAAATTTCGGCGTAATCTCCACTCTAAACATTGAAAAATTTAATGGCTTCATTTCATAGAATTAAGAACCCATTAACAGCGAATGTAACTGCTCGCTTGACTTGACTGACTTTTTCTAGTTAATTTTACTTTGCGCTGCTAGACAGAGCCTGAGATTAAACGTGCGTTTTAGAGTTTTTGCAAAATGATAGAATGGGAAAGGTTAGAAGTGGCAGACGCTGTCGTTTGTGGGGGTAATGGCGCTGGTGAGTCAGATTCAGATGTGTCCGTTGAAGTTGATGTCACTGGGGACAGCGATATCGAGAACGATGACACTGACAATGGCACAGATAAGTTGAGTCTAGGTACCTCAGACATTGATATTGACATTGACACTAACGGTAATGGGGATACCGATGACAGCGGTTGTGTGGAGTTGGAAGTGAGACAGGTCATGGATGATATTTTGGACATACTGGATTGCGAATTGAGTGATTGCGTGGTTTTAGCCAAAGATACTGCATCGACGTCTGTCCGATTTGTGCCGCAATCGCAAAAGCGGAAAATTGTCGACATGTCAGTGTCAAAGTCAACTGTTACAGACGACAGCGATAATAATAATAATGACAATATTGACTCTAACAATGGTGTGTTAAAGAGAAGCCGCGTAATTGGATCATTTCCTGATAGTATTATTAACAGAGTAGATTATTATAGTGGGAGTAGCATTTTGAAAGGAAAGTGGATGAAAAATGTGGGAACTTGTAAGAAAAAGAGATTTGTGCTGTGGGAAAAAGGTGACTCGAGTGGAGCGGAAGTGATGCCTAGTCTCAGCTCGGCTGCGTCCCAGTTGATCACGCCCACATTGATGAGCCAGCAGAAGGACACGACCTGGACGAAGCTGTTCGTCGGGGGTCTCCCGTACCACACGACGGACAAGAGTCTCCGGGACCATTTCAAGGTCTACGGGGAAATCGAGGAGGCTGTCGTTATCACCGACAGGCAAACGGGAAAAAGTCGCGGCTATGGATTTGTAAGTGAAGCTTTTAATTTTTTATAGCGCAAGTAATTAGCTGTGGCACTTTAAATATTCAACTGTTAACTGTAGGTTATTATGGCTGACCGAGCTTCCGCGGAGCGAGCGTGCAAAGAGCCGAACCCGATAATCGATGGGCGGAAGGCAAATGTGAACCTGGCGATTTTGGGGGCGAAGCCTCGAGGAAATGTGGCTGCGCTTACGGCAGTTAACAACGTGGTGGCCGCGGCAAATGCTGCCGCCGCTATGGCTGCTGCATCCGGTGGTAAGAATTTTGCGAGTAAAATTCGTCATTTTTAATCACCTAAATATTTAATTGTACAGTAGAAAAAAAAAAGCTTCATTATTTATTTTTATTAACCTCACAGTCCCCAAAATCCGAGTTTTCCACTTTGTAATTGTAATTTGTAAATAATGCACTTCCCTCTTGTCTTACCTAGAACCGCCCGTTAAAAGTAGAGATTTATTTAATTTTCGTCACTTGTTTAGTGAATCCTTTACATTTTTAGTGTTTTGTACAAAACAATTAAATATTCATCTTTGTTGGTCTGGTTGAAGTAGTCTGAATTTATGATGATTATAATGATAACCTATTATTTATTATGCAGTTATGTAATGACTTAATCTTTTTATCTGACCACACACATGATTTATTTATTTATTAATTTCAGTATTCTTATTCTTCTTGGAATGACAATCATTAATTTAGTGGAGATTTACACTTTAACGATTTTTCTTTCTTTTTTGGGTAGTGCATAATTCACACAAAATACTTTAGTTGTAACGTACTTGATTCTTTTTACATTTTATCAATTTTAATGACGTGACACACACACACGGGTAAGAAAAGTGTCGTTTCTTTCGTGGTTATCTGGTCAATGTTGAAAGCTGAAATTGAAAGAGCTTCATTTTATCATTTCAATAATTTTTCCTTCTCACAAAGCAAAAAATTCTCTCCGGATCTGGAGTAAATTTTTATAGTGGAATGATAATTTTTCTTTCATTGAAAGTAGAGAATTTTCTTGTCTAATATTGTTGCATTTGCACACATTTGCTAAGTTTCACATTCTGCATGAATCTATCTTTGACTATGACGAAAATAAAGTTGCGAGTCGCAGTCGAGTTAAATGAAGTCTTTTAAAATTTACATTTCCGTTTCCTGTTCGTGGGTGGTCTGATTCTGATTATGACAAGTAACTTTGAAAAAGCTTTTGAAACATAGTTTTTTCTTGGGACTGTAGGTGAAAAAAGTAAAAGTAGAGAGAATTGTAATTTTGAACAGATTTCCCCACGTTTCTTTTCCTTCCATTCTTATGTTTGTTGTCCCACGGGATTTTTCTTCGCTTCATTTCTAATGAATTATGGAGGCATTACGTTTACGTACGTTGTTAAGTTTAGAAATGAATTTTTAAAACGTAATTTTTTGAAGGGAAGGATGCACTAGGCTTTTAAATTATTATTGGATGGCGGTGGTGGTGGCAGATGACTGTGCCATTTATTATTTATGATAATCTCTGTTTAGGAAGCTTCACTGACAAAAATTCAGATGAGTTTTGACTTTCAAAGCGAGAAAGAGTGACAGTCATAAATGAGAAGGCTGCTTCATTTACCGTTTCAAATGCAATTCAAATTTTTATTTTCTCTTCAATTTCTTGGACCGGGTTCAACTTGATTTTAATCTAGAGCTTTGGCTTTGCGAAAACGGGGTTATCTGACATCTGACACGGTTCCATTAATTTTTATCAGTTGTTCATCGGCAGACACAAAATAAATGATTCTGTCCACCGACCAATGTAATCTAGGAAAGTTTAAAATCTCTCTCGAATCTTCGTGTCTGTAATGTTCCTGTCTTTTCTCATCTCTGTTCCTCTGGAGTGAACTTGAATCTGCTGACACTCTTCGTTTTCTCTTCACGTTTCCTTTTCTATGTTTTCATTTTTTGTTTCTGTTGGTGGTGTTGTTGTATGTATGTATTTTTTTCTTCTTTTTATGTGATTTTTATAGCCTTTCCATTCAATACAGCTACTAGTGCAATTCATAGAGCTGCGGCCGCTGCAGCCGCCGCTGCTGCTGCCACGGGTGGGAGTGTGTATCCTTCTGTCGCTACTACTACCAATCCTTCCACCGCTGCAGCGCTTCTCGCTGCCTCCCAGTATGGGTAAGTTGTCCACACTCAACAAAGACAAACAAAAGACAAACAAAAAATCAGAAATGAAAAGAGTCAGCAAGAGTCCAGATAGGAATCGCAACTTCCGGCTACTTTCTCCACTCTCTCTGTCTCTGCCAATCACTTCTCTACTACTTCCGTTTCCGCCCAGAATTAAATCTTTCTCCTAGAAGAGTGACAGGGCAAACGTCAGAAATCAGTCACTCACATGATAAGAAAAAAATTGATAAGCCGATGTTAATCTTTCACTTGGCTGGGTAATTGAATTTGATTTAGAAAGTGGAGTTTTTCTCTTGCCGAAAACAAAATTAATTTACTTTCTGAGATGATTTTATTGACGAGTGACGTGGGTTATTTATTTAATTATTTATTTATTACTGAGCAGCTATTAATTTAAGTGCTGATATGACTGTGTTGTTTGCTCACCAATTTTTTTGTATCATAATTTTTTTTCAAACTACTTTGACAGTTTTCTGGTTGCCTTTTGATAAGCATTTTTTCTATAATTATGGATTATTGAATTTAATTGTAATGTGATATTTATGATGGTTATTGCGCCTCTATCCGTGGTATTGATTCATAATAATTATAATATCGAGCGTAATTATTTATCTTTTTATTATTATACTTTAATTGTCCTATTTAATTTGAATATCTCGATTTTCAAATCTTGCTCTGACGATGTTGCTTGCATTGCATAAAGTTTGAACTTTTTTCTTTGACAAAAACATTTATTTGTGATGATATGATATAGTGGTGAAAAACTGAAAGAAATCAATAATTTTTTAATTGTCACGCATAAATATCCAAAAATATTCTTCATTTCATGTGCAATAATAGCAAACAATCAGCAAACCCATCAAACAATTAATGATAATTTTAGTTTGACAAAGTAGTCTATACCTTATCTTATTTGCATATTAAATTTAATTAATCGCTTCAGTCAGTGTGTCCAAGTCGTTTGCTTGTGCTAACCTGTGCCATTGTTTATTTTTTGTTTGTTGGAACTGTCTGTGCGCAGCTTGACGCAATCCGCGGCATCAGCGATGAACCAAGCAACGGCTGCGGCAACGCCGAACGCTGGAGCGCAAGGAATGATGCAAAGTGCTGCATCTCCGGCGAGTTACCTTTACCACGCCGCGGCAGCGGCTCATCAGCCACAAAGCGCTGCTGCACAACAGGCGGCTGCGGCGGCGGCAGCCGCAGCTGCAGCAGCGGCTTACGGAGGAAGTCCTTTGATTCAACTGCAGCATCATCCCCATCAAAGCGCTACCATCTCCACGACATCGCCAGCCTTCGCTGCGGCATTTGCAGCGCAACAAGCGCAAGCACAGCAACATCTGCAGTTTTACGATACCAGTGGACAAGCGGCTGCCGCCTATCATCACCATCACCAGGGCGTGACAGTCTCTGGAGCGGGGCAAACTGCCGGAAGTGCCGCAGTCACAGCCGCCAACCAAAGTGCTACCGCTGGTCTCACAAGTGCCGCCAATGTGGTACGTTTCCAGACAAAAGATCGAAGTAACTTTTTACTTCCTTTTTAGTTCTTTCAGTTCGCTTTCACCATTCTACCAGTTACTTTCACCCAGTTTGAAAAAGTTATTTTCTCTTTCAGGTGGGCTCAGGATCTTCAGTCGTCTCCACAGGAGCTCACCACTACAGCCAAGGAGCGACAGCAGCCCAGGGTCATCATCATCACTTGTCCGCAGCAGCCCAACAGGCGTTCGCAGCGTTGGCCCACTTGGATCCCTACTCTAGCTACTTAGCTGCCGCCGCCGCTGCGTCTGGACAGGGTGCCCAGAGCAGTGCCGCGAACGCACAAACCAGCCCAGCTACAGCATACTACATACCCGGAAATGCTGCCGCTGCAGCGGCCGCTGCCGCCGCGGCTGCCGCTGGGTCCACTGGAGCTGCCCACCATCATCATCACTCTCATCATCCAAGTGCTAACGTGAATCCTTATGCGGCTGCCGCTGCTCCTTAATTAGTCAAATTTTTTGAAACATGGTTCAATTTAATGATGGAGTTTTTAAAACGGCATTGCTCAACAAGGAAAATGCGGAAAATCAGTATCGAGTCCATGCAGTTTAGTTTCATTCAATTTTTTCATTTGTTCAATACTAAATTTCGCTTTAGCAAATTAATAGCAATTACATTAACATATTTACTATAATTAAATAGCTTTAGTCACACATTAATCTTTAACTTAATAAGGATTTGACAGCAAAGGCCAAAGTAATAATGCAGATAAATATTGAGAATTAGATTAGACTTAATTAATCGTTATTGTATGTAATAATACTTAATGAAAATGAATAAAAGACGAGTCAATTTTTGCTTGTAAGAAACACTGCATTTTCTTTTATTTGTACGTTACGTTAAGAATTAGTTAATTTGGATTTTATAATAATTTAATTTCCCTTCCACAAAGATAAAGAATACTGAAATAAGGAGTTATTTTATCATAATATTTTCTTGTAATTATACATGGCATTATTTATTCTAGAATAATAACAGTTCATTATGATTATTAATTAGATAATGTTTATAATTTAATGATGATTCATGATTGATTTTAAAGATGATTGTTGGATCGCGTTTTCAACACCTCCGTCTTATTTACACTTACTCTCTCACAATCATACGTATGAAGGTAGTTAATGAAATAATTTATTCATTGTGAAATTGATTGAATGAAGTATTCATCGTTCCTTTCGTTTCATTAGCTCGCACGAAGAAAGCAGAGTGAAAGCAGAAATAATTGCGTCTTAAAAATAATTGTCACTTTCACCATTAACTCTAAAACAACATTTTAACGAGTAACTTGATTTATAAGATGAACGTTTTAGTCGTTGACGCACGTTAAATAAATAATGAAGTAATTACTTTTAAATAAAATGTATTTACTTAGTTATAAATTAGCTTTCGTTGTTGATTTACTCCAAATTTGCTTAATAAATATCACAAGTTTTTTTTGACGACTTTTCGTTTCTAGCACAGAAACACCCGTTCAGATAATTAAATTAGTGAAATTACACTTTTCATTCTATTTCTCTGAAGCAAGATTCATTCCCGTTTGATGCGCGCATTTCATAAATAAATAAATAAATAAATTTCTTTCTTAAGAGAAACCTTTTCCTATTTTTTGTTCTTGGCAGCTATCTTCCAAAGTGAAAGTAAAAACTACGCAGATACGTTTACCTGTGATTTTCTAATTACCTTTTTCAATTATTCACACACATGTTTTTAACTGAAGGGAGAAAGCACAGGAAATTAAAACTGTCAACTGTCGCACACGTTTATTCTGAAGCTTCTAAAAGAGAAAAAAAAATTCAATTTTGCTCCGTTTTTTGGAAAATGAAAGCCCTAAATAATTTAATGATTTTGAAGAAAGACCTGCGTAAATATTTGAGATTTCCATGAAAAGAAAAATAGTTTCAGCTTTCGGGTTTGTGCAATGCTTGCAGAAACTGGAATTCTGTGAATGGAAGGTAATGCATTACCCGAGCTCTACAGGTAGTGTTGCAAGAGTACATAAACATACTGCGCTTGAACTACATTGTTAATTATGCAATTAATTAGTCTCTTACATTTTTCCATGTATATATAAAAAAAATTAGGGAGGATGGAGGAAAATTTGCACACATGACACGGTATTAGCATAGTGTTCATGGCATAAGATTAGATCCACTTTGAAACCCTCTTTTCCATGCTGAAGAATGCAGACATCTGGAAAAAAATCCTCTGCTTTTCTCCGCTGCCTGGAGAAAGTTTTTTGGAAGAGAAAGTGTGGGTTTGGGTTTACTTACTTACATTAGTCTCGTCTAAAAGCTAGTCTCATATTTAATACAAAATGGCATAATGATTTTTTTGTCCTCATCTGCTCCTGCTTTTTCCCCCTTTTCTTTGGAAAACTTTCCCTTTTCTACTACCTAGCCAATGTTACTGTTACAATTTTACTCCGCTAAGTTAGGAAAATTGGCTCATTCACAACAAACAAGTTTGTAACAAGTATGCATTATGTAAAAGTAGTTATTAATATAATAATCATATGCACATTAATATAATAATAGTGAAAGTAAGGAAAGTTAACTTTTTTATTCTTTAGATAGAGAATATTTTATAGTCAGTTCATTTTCTTCCTGTGTATTGGAATGACTGGAGCGGGTGCAATTTTCTCCTTTATAAATGGATAATGAAGGTTATTTTGGCTTTTACTTTTTCCTTTTTCTTCCACTTTCCCCCAAAAAAATACTCGGATTCTTTCACTCACTTATTTTCCCTTTTTACTTTTAAAAGCTTTTTTTCTCTCTCGGGTAGAAAAAATCGTTTTCTTTTGAAAGAGAGAGAAAGTTGTGCCTAAACTGCTTTCACTTTTTTCACTTTCACTTTTTTCATTTCCTTTTCCTTGCTCATTTATGAATTGAAAAGCTTCCATTTTTACTCGTCTGGAATATTTTGGAATATTTTGCGTGGTACGACCGAGTCGTAATTTAATAATGTAAATATGAATATTAATAAACTGTTTACATTCGGTTCTCTGGTAAATATAAGTTCATTTTAAGAAACAAACAAACCATTATTTTTTAAACAGTTTTTTTGGGTGAAATTGAAGATTTTACGGATAGAATTGGTGATGATAGTAGTAATGAGTATGCTCAGTTCTCTTAGTTCTCTTCGGTGTCACTGCTTTCTCCACTTTCTCCTTTTTGTGATTATTGTTATTAGAGTCGAGGTGCAACGAGTCAACAAGATGATTTAATTTAGTTTTAACAGTTGAAGTAGCAGGTCGTCGGTTGACCACTTTGTTATAATTTTTACTATTAAAACTGGTCTGAGTCAACTAGCTATCAATTTCGAAGATTTCTTCGGCCGCCTGTTGCAGCGCGGCGGCTTCCAGGGCCAGCTCACTTTTCTCCTTCTGCTGGTTAAACTGACGCTGCTGCTCGGGCGTAAAGTAGTAAATGTGATAGCTAAGATTTTGTCGCTGGGGTCAAGTAACCAGGCTAATGGGATTGTACCTCATCATCTTGCTCACCGACATCCACATCACGCTTGCCAGAACACAGACGCCAACTCCGGCCCACGCCAGCTCCAGGGACCAGCCCAACGTTACATGTCTCGCTTTCCGGAAGTCGTTCGATTTCTCCATATCGGGAATCAGCTTTGTCCAAACGTCCAGTGGCTCGTAGTCATCGATGCGATTTTTGTGCTTCACGTGTACAATTGCCAGAGTAAAAATGGCGAACAGTGCGGCCAGCACGTAGATCACGCCCGTTACCAACACGGCGCTGATCTGGATGCGGAATATTCCGAACAGTCCGACAAAAATTGCAGAGCCCAGCAGAATCAGGCAAACCATTGCGCAAGCTATTCCCAAATTTTGCATGCCTGTGAAAAAAAAATTATTTCCAATTTTTTAAATTATTTTTTTTTTGACCATCTCATTTTTCACGTGACAGATTTTTTAATGCTGCAAAAGTGAAAAGGTAGCAGCAGCAGCAGCAAGAATATTATGACAAGAAGAAAAGAAAGCAAAGTGAAAGTCTTCCACACATACAAACAGAAACGAGACAAGAATGGAAAAGCCAGCATAAAAATGTATTTTTTTCTCCTGTCTCATTTGTAAAAGTTGGATGGAGGTAAAAAGTTGCGAAGTCAGCACCAAGAGCAGTTTGTGTAATAGCATCAGATCAGAGGCAGTATGGTACTCGTTATTACATAAGATAACTTTATTAGGACGACATTGAATGGTAACTAAAGAAGGACGAAGAACGGAGTGAACGTGGAGCGTGTGTCTGTGTCTGTAAGTGCACACACATTCACACTCTCCAGGCAGACCAAGCACCACACACATTGTATGTAGCTGTAGCAGAGAAAACCAACCACGCACGGCAATCAAGGAAAGTAAACTTTTGAAAATTGAGATGAGGGAATGGAGAGAAAAGTGTGTGTTTTAGGAGGAGAAAGTTTGAGTAGTCCAAGAGAAAGGCATAATAACGAATCCACGTGAAGCCTTTCCCCAAAATAAAAACTTGTTAGCTGAAAGATGTGACTTTTTTGCAACTCCTGTTTCAGCACAATCCTGCTATAATGGTCAAAGTTTTTTGTTTGCTATCGTCGTCATATCGTATCGTATCATGTTCACGATTATGATTATCATCAGCATCTCTAGCGATACATGGAACAGTCTCACACACGACGACATGTTACGTATTGTTAACTACGCTTCTGGAGAAATTCGGGAGCCGAGAGACAAAAATTTCCAGGTAAGATAAGACAAGATGTGATAAGAAAGACACATATGATAATACGGACTTACATATGTGCATTATGAAAATAAAATTGAATGGGAATTGCGAAAGTCCACGTACATTACGTAACAAAGAAACATAACCAGGAGCAGAACCTCAATACACAATTTTCTTATGCTATTGCTATTACGGACCACATAACATTATTTACTTCTCCTACTTTATGTAACTGCTTATCTTATCCTATGTAATACTTGTCCAATTTCTCCAAAAAAAAATGGGTGAGGTGAAAGTATGTAGTAGATGCAGTTCTCGGGTATTTTTCTCTTCTCTTGTTAATAGCGTCGCATCTGGGATATTGGGTAACTCAGACATGGATGTCCCCAAGTCTCCAAAAAATTGGAATTTGAGTTGAGACTGTGACTGGGGCAGAGTGGGGAAAGCAGGAGAAATTGCAAAATGTGGATGTGGCGTTACGTATTTTTTGGAAAGAAAAACCTGCCAAGTCTAAGCATAGGTGGTAGTAGAGAGATATTTATTATAGAATTTCTTGTGTGACATGGAAAATGCTGTGATATGATAAGCCCCCAGCTCCGAGCTGAGTAACTCTTGGAGCAGCTCTGTGAATGAAATGGGAAAAAGGAAATGAAAGTCTCATCCTCTCTCAAACTAAATACTCGCTTCATTATCAAAAGAGGCAAGGTGGATGTGGACGTGGACGTGGATGTGGATGCAGAAATGTGGAAGTAAAACAAAGAGAAAGCGCAGTGTTGCTAACAAGAAATTTGCAAAGAGAAGAGAAAGCTAATCCATAATGCAATACTCGACGGAAGAATCTGTCCACAGAGTGCACACAATTTTTTTTTCGAGGTGGAGTTCTAGAAGACGTACATTATTATTATGGAAGCTCTTATATAAACTGTTTTCTTTCGCTTTTCCCTCCTGCTTTCCCAACTTTCTCTTTGCTATCCCTCACTTTTGGCTACCTTGAAAAAATTAAGATTTCATTACGGCCAACTTTCTCCTTTGTTCGAAGAAAGGGAATTCATAACGAAGATTTTGCTTGTGTTCTCAAGGAAAAATACAAATCCTGCTTGAGTCCTCTTGCCTTGTCGTGAGCATGAATAAAAAATGAACTAACGTGAGCCCCATTCCAAAAGTGAAATAAAAACAGGATGAAAACGAGAAGGTGAACTGAGAATGTTGATATGATGATGATCAGAAAGAAAACAAAACATAATTCACTCGGAGAAAGAAAAAAAATGATTTTTTTCTTGCTAAACTAACATTAAGTTGGCAGCTGGCAGAGAAAATGTGAGTGGATGAAAAACGCTTCCAGCTATTTCTCCATATGCAAACGAGTATTATAACATCATAATGATGATGTTCGTCATGGGAGAAAGCAGAAAGAGAGAAAGAATCTCTCCCCACTGGCTTGTGCCGTGTCTCTGCTTGTCTCATTAAAAGTGGGTTTGTTGATAGAAGAACGCGATTCTTTCACAACACAAAACCACTGCCAAAAAATCCAGTCTGTGCTGTCCTGCCGAAAGGAAGGATGAACAAAGCAAGATGTGAATATGAATTATTTTTTGGCTATGGTACGTTCCATCACATCACATCACTTTTACTTCACATGTGGCTCATCCAGTTTCAGTCTATAGCTAATGCACTAACTTTCCCAATTTACATGCATATCATTATCACACACGACACATCGGACGAAAGGAATCGAAATAGTAAATACATACATACAACACTGTACATAAACAGACTACAATGGAGGATTTGGATTCCACCTTTCTCCAGTTCCAACCAACAGCAACAAACATTCCCAGCCATGAATAATTCAACATGATCATCGTCGTCGTCGTCGTCCACATGCATCGGCTTGCTTTCTACATTCTCCTACTTTCCCATTTTTCCCATCGTCGACTTTTTTATTTTCACATTGCTTTCTCCAGCCTAGCCAGGTTTAGTTTCTAGATGCCGACAACAAAAGAAAAAAACGGCGAGCGAAGCGGTGCAGAAAGACCACGATGTTCGCATCGCATCAGCAGCGAATGAGTGAGTGTGAGTACCCCACATTTCAGCTTTTGACTTTGTTACCACTTAGTTTAGTTAGGTGAAAGTGGTAGAATTTCGATACAGAAAGTGGAGTTTTACAGTGTTACTGGAGACAGGCGAGCAATGATCACCAATGAGGGACTTTTCTTTCCCTACTTTCACCACTGAACTTGCCCCTGAAACTTTTCCTTTTTTTCTTCCCTCTCTCAATTTTTTCGTGACGATCATCCTGTGCCGTCTTTCAAAACTTTCACTTCATTATTACCAGCAATAATAAACCATTCGGGAGCACAAAAAGAAAGTTTTTCCTTTTTTCTTTCTTTTTAGAAAAAAAATCCATTGCTGTGATGTAATGTAATCTCTACCTCGTCTAACTTTCTCCTTTCCTGTTGTAACTCAACTCAGCTTTTTTTGTTGGGAAATAAAATGTAAAGCTTGTCCTCATCATTTTCAGTCGTGCATCCCACACACGAGCACAATCTAATATTCAAAGCCGCACAAACAAAAACTTTCTTTTATTTTCCTTTGGTATAGTGCAATATAGTACAAAGTAAGGTATAAAAGTAAAGCGAAAGGCCATTTATTACTAATATTGTATTCGAGGCAGAAATAAAAATAATATGAAAACGCTTGAAATGAGAAAGTTGAAAGAAAAGGATTTTTTGGAGAGAGAAAATAAGAAAAAATAAACATTGGGTCATATTTTGCTTTTGTTTCTGCTTTCACTTTAACAGCTTTGAAAATTAGGACATGGCTCTTTTCGCTTTGGTGGAGAAAGTGTGACATTTCTGGAACGAGAATTTAGTGTAGTAGTAGAAAGCTGAAGGTAAATATTTATTTTAGTTTAGTAAAGCGGTGGTGGTGGTAGCAGGCATTTTTTATTATTACAACAAAACAATAGTTTACAATTTATGGCAATTTTCTTGGCAAAGGAGAAAAAAATGTTGAGTCAAAGTCGAAGGTGTTTTTTTCTGCTTTCTCTTTGTTTTTTGATGCTATAATATTTTATTTATTTTGTGGAGCAACAAAAAAGTATTTATGAGTGCGACTGCCAAAATATTTATTATTATTGCATTCCTTTGCGCTGTTTTTGCATTTCTTCACGTACCTAATAGAGCAAATAACAATCCCACTTTGATACTTTCTCCTTTCCTTTTCCTGCCTGCCACTTCTTCAAATCATACAGTGGCAAGTTTCCGTTGAAAATGCCTGTCAAGTCAAGAACTGGAGAAAGCTTCTTTAAAAGGAGATTGTAGAAAGTTTTTTTTCTCTATTTTCTTTGATGAGAATCCCAGGTGGGTATTTTGCTCTGTCGCATTGTCAAATGTATCAAAATGGTGCACGTTAACGTAACATAACATAACCTTGCGCTGGTGGCTGCTGCACGCCGAATTGCCTTCTAAATGCCACCATCTCTGCTGAATGCGTTCTCTATCTTGTGACGTACTTTACTCCACTTTCTACTTTCACTTTTCCAAATTTTTAAAACATGTATCAGCTTCACACATGAAGATATACGTTGAGCCGACTGTGTCTCTCCGTTGATCCGAACCAAAAAGATACAAAAAGAGTGAAGCGCAACTTCCACTTGTGTGGTCACGACTGCGAATCGTTCTTTTAAAACCGAATTTCCGTATTTATGTACATGTAGGACAGGTCTGAACTTAAGTATGCCAGAGAAAGTTACAGCCTTCAACAGAGAAAAAATTCTTTTTAGTAGGATGTTGTTCATCCGTAGTTATTTTTTAACGCTGAATATATTCATGCTTGTACACAAGGGATGGATAGTAAATGCGTACGTACGTAACGTAAAACAGGAACATGTTGTGTGTGGCGTGGCCCTGGAAAAAATATTCTGAAAAAATCCATACTTCGTGAGACTCACCGTCCGAAAACATTTTTATTTTACCCTACAGTTTTTTTCTGCAACCTAACCACACCTCACTAAACACACGCCGCGCAAAATTTCTGCTTCGACTTTTCATCTCGTCTCATCTGAACTCGTCCCATCCCTGATACTTTGAGTGAAGAAAAAAGCAGCCGCCTCTTTTTACAACCTTCGACTTTCGCCTGAAAGAGAGAAAAGTCGTTTAAATCATATGACTTTTCTCTGCTTTCTCCCGGAGATTTTGTACTCGTTACCCTTATCTAGATGTAGACGGAATTTGGGCTACTGGAGAAAGCATGTGTTACCTTCATTTCAGAACATGATTTTCCAGAGAGAAAAAATTTCCAGTAGCAATTTTAACGTAACCACTGACTGGGTAAATGGGAGGACGAAGTCATTAGAATGCAATACAGCACGAGACAAAATGGAGAAATTCTGTGTTGGCTTTACTGGAGAAAGTCTATTAAGAAGAGGATTCTCCTATCACCACCGCACGGACATAGCATAACACGAAAGTTAAGTCTTTATAATAAATTCATGTTTCATTGTTCGTCCAGACTTTTTCTCTCTCATCCTCAACAACTTTTCCCAGTAACCTTGTTCTGGGAAAGAGATTGAGAGAAGAAAGAACAAATTATAGAGCGAAGAGGGAGGACACTCTTTATTTTCTCATTTCTTTCACTGTTTTCATTTCATCTCATCTCATCTTGATCTGGAGTGTCGCGTCTCCTACTTTGTGGAAGCAGGGGCAACCAAGCAGAAAACGAAAAGAAAATAAAGTGATTGCATTTGCTACTGACTTTATTATTATTGTGTTTTTCTTTCAAGTGGAGAAAGTAAAAATATGACAAAGTCACTTACGGAATTGCCATGCTGCTCGGGCATCGGTTGGCCGTGTATTTGAGTCGGGACTGAGATGGTCCATGCATCGAGAGTTTGGGTAGCCGGCCTGGGTCAACTTGTCAAATTCAAACTCTGCAAAGAAAATATGAGATACAATAATGTTATATGATAATAATAACAATAAAAATTTCTTACACTTTATAAATTCTATTTTCACTGCAGGCAGACACACACGGGAAATAAGATAAAAATGAACAATGCTTTATTATTACTGTGACAAAAGCAGACCTTGGAAATTTTAAATGAATACAAAGAAGTCTGAAGATGTCTGGAAGAGATAGAAAAACATTTCATTTTTTATCTATTCATTATTTATTTAGTTTGTACTTTTCTCTCTTTATTTTCACATTTTGTCAATTCTAATAAATGAGTCTTACATTTACACTAAAAGTGAAAATCTAAACAAAATCCTGAACATGTGGAAAAGAAATGCAAGAAATGTCTTGTTTTTCTTTTTGTGATTTTCTTTTGCGCAGCAAGAAAAAAAAGTGGAAAAATTCTTCTTGACAGCTGCTTTCTTCCAAAGAAAGTAGGAAAAGACGGAAAGCTTTAATTAACATTTCATGTGGGTCTCATCAATCAGCTTCAGCATCCCACTTTCTCTATCTAAATAAATGACGCCATCTTCGAGCGTGGCTCATCCAATCCTAAATAATAAATGTGCCTCTTATGCAAAGAGGATGAAGTCAAGTTCAAGCCTGTGAAGTCTGTGATTGAGAATGAATGGATGAATGAATGAAGATGGAGATGGAGATGAAAAAAGAGAAAGAAAAACTTCCTTTATTTACTTTTTTCTCCTCTTCATTCTTTCATTTCTCTACGTCAGTGCCACTTCCCTTTGAATGAGTGTATAAAATAAAAAAGGGGAAAATTGAGAAAAGAAAGTTTTTTACTTTCACTTTTTTATATTTATCTTTTACCATACGTTTGCCTTGCCGCATAAGACGGCGGCCATGATTATCATTATGATTATTAGCGCAGTCATAATAATCTACAAACTCAGCACCACATTTTTAAAACTTTCACTTTTTGTTTAAACGAAACAGAGAAGTTTTTAAATGGAATGAGCAGCAGGAAGCTGGACTGAATGGCGTGATGATGATGATAAGAGCATGTAGATACATTTACATTTAGTTAGGGAAAGTAGTAGAAAGTAAGTGGCAAAACTTTCTCCTTTCCTCCTCCGTTTTCTTCAATAACAATAATATGAAGTTGGGCTGGAGTTTGAGTTGAGTTAAAAGAAGACAAAAATTACAACTCGAACTATTTTACATTTACACGTCTCTGTCTACTGGAGAAGTTTTTGGTGAAACAATATCACAGGAAAAAGTAAACGTGTTGAAAAAAGCCCTGGTCTCCGCAAGCCTTTTTTGGATTTAGAAAGACTTTCTCTTTTTTCCAATTTTGAAGTACATTTTGCTGCCTTTGCTTGTGTTTCCATTTTGAATAAAATATATTTTCTACACACAATTTTCTCACATCATATCACAACTTTGTGTGTGGTAGTGGTTGGAATAAATAAGCTGCTTTCCCTGTATTTTCTATTATGAAAGACTTTCTCTTTTCTAAAAGAAATGAAACAACCAGCAGAAGAGACAGAAATAAGCAAAATAACAAATTATTTTCAGCTAGATTTTTCAGGTTTACAAGGTCTATGTATACAACAAGCAAGAAAACAATTTCTGAGTTTCAAAAAGCAAAAACTGAAGAAAGAAGAGAAAGTGGGAAAAGTAAATAAGAAAAGAAAAATGTTAAAGAGGAGACACTCGACAAATAAAACAAGCTGGAGGAAAAATTGTAAATTTTGGTTTTATGTACATACTCTGTGTATGAGTGTGTACATTCTGAGAGAAAGTGGAGAAAAGTGAGTGAGTCAGTGAGTCAGCCTGTTTTGTTTTGCTTTTTGTTTAAATAAAATAAAGTGGTACAATTTTCCCCTGTCTTTCTTTTCTCCACTTTTTCCTTGTTAAAAGGAGAAGAAAAAGCTAAAAGTAGAAAAGAAAAGCGGAGAAAGTGGAAGTTAAGAAAAGGCAATGGAAAACATGAAGCCCACACATTCGCCAGCGAAGAGCAAACAATTTTATTTCTCAACTCAATCCTATGTTACGACGATGTGAGTGATGTTGTGTTGTGCTTTCTCCTAACTCACTAACATTGCGCAATATTATTTGTTCAATGTTTGAAGCCAACAGTAAACGATTACATTACATACTCGAAATAATAAAGGTTAATAACATAAAAGTAAAAATAAAGTAACAACAGGGCTTAACGTTAACACGAACATAAAAATAAGGAAAATGCTTTGTATCATGATTACCGGGCCAAAAAAACACTCAACATGTTTTTTTGAGCAATGGGAAAATTGCGTAAACTCTTTTGTATTTCTTCCACTACACACACACGAACTTTGGAGAAAGTGGAGAAAGGTGAAATGGAGCGTGCACGATTCATTCATTCATTCAGTCATTCCTATCATTTGTTTGCCTGAGCATAACAATACAATTTTCAATGTTGATGTGTTATTTGCATTTTTAAAAGAAAGGTGATGAAAGCGGGGAAAGTAGGTTGTGGAGTGAGCAGCAGTTCAAAATCATCGTCATCATCATTTTAATTTCATCACATCACGTTTACCCTTAATCCTCCAAAGTTTGAAAAAGAAAGGGAAGGAAATGAATAAAAGAGTTTTGGAGTGAGTGAAAGTGAAGAAAGTTTCTAAAAGAGAAAGTAAGAGGGAAAAGAGAAAGTGCGGTGCATGCATCTACAATTGATGCCACTTTCTTCTCTGAGAATGAAAAGATGACGTGACGCGATTTGAAGTGTTATTTGTTTGTTTGTTGATGTTACTAGAGCCGAATCGTTTTTTTATTCTTGTCAGAAACTCTTCCACTCGCTCGCTTTCTCTTCCTTCTTCTGTCTCTCATCTCGACGCGTCATCTTCTCCCCAGGAATTTTATTAGTCACTGGGTACAAGGAAGAGGAGGGGAAGTGAAAGCAGTGAAGTGCATTCAGATTTTCAAAGAAGGCAAGTTTAATAAAACGCAGAATGAGATGAAATGGGGTCCATCTGCAAATCTATGCGAAAAACAGACACGGAACACGCTTCCAAAGAAAAGGAACAGACATTCATTATTAATGCATGCTTTTATTCTTGGATCGTAAAACACCCGGTTTCTTCTGCTTTCGTTCCTTGCTCCTTTCTCAAATTCTTTTTCTCTCCAGCTTTCACTCATCAAAAATTTGATGCGTTACTCCTGCTGTGTGATGCCAGAAGACAAGAGGTTTTGCATAAAATAAATGGTTACAGGACAGACTCGTTCTCCGCAGTCATTGCGAGTGTATTTTATGAGCGTTTTGGAAGCCCCATCAAAAATATATTTCACTTTCACTCAGCTACTTACTTCATTTCTCGTGGTTTTGTTCGCATTTATAAGCAATCCATTTTAGTTTGGCACTTGTCTGCCTTCCCTATGTCCCATCATCCAAATTTATTATTCGCTGTTACACATTCGTGCCAAGTGCCAACTGTCCTACTAGCATTTTACTTCCTACAAGGTAGCTTTCCTTTCGCTCGCCCCACCCTTAATTTATTTTAAATCTTATCTGCACACGATATCTTCATCTGCCTAGTTTATGTACCCGCCCAAAATGTTGTTGTGCATGGATGTGGATGTCGACGTTTCACGTTCATTCAGGGAGAAGATATTTTTTTAATGAATGAATCGTTGAGAGTTGAAACGTACCCGGATGCATCGGCTGCTCTTTATTTTTATGAACGCTACGAAATTGAGCATAAAAAACATTGTTTAAAAAAGTAGGTAAACGAGATGCACTTACATAACATTTTTTTATCTTTAACTTTAGGAGAGGAGAAAGCAACAGCAGAGTGACACAGTGGCACTTTCCCCACTTAGGCACTTTATTTTCTACAGTTATGATATGAACACGCTACAGACACAGTTATCCAGATGCTTATTATTACTGTAGCAGGACTCTTGTCTTAACTCACATTTGTGTGCATGTGGAAAAGATGAGTGAAAGTAAGTAGAGAAACTGGGGAAAGTGGAAGGTTTTGTTGGATTCCGTTTCAGTTTTCTTTTCTGCAGAAATGCTGGACTTGGTTTGTTTTGGGAGAAAGCTGGGATAAATATTTCTGTATTTTCTATCCTTATTTGGTATTATTCTGCTAAAAACTGCGCACCACAACGATGCATTTACGAGATTGTATGAGATGAGATGAAGTGAAAGTAGCGAACGTGCTGAACAAATTTCATTTCATTCTTTTCTCTCTCCAACTTTCACTCCACATGGAACCAGGAAACGGAAACCGAGAAAGGGAAAATCATCTTTTCTAGTGCATCATCATTATCATTGAAAACTCAGCCAGCATACAGAAATGAAGGGCTGGATCATAAAGTAAAATGAAAATACGCAGCGGTTCTCTCACCGTGTGGTGATGGTGACCACTTTCACTACTGCTGCTGCTGTTACACTTTTCAAAAACACAGCTTGTAGACAGGAAGGGAATTATGTACGGGCGAGAAAAGCAAGGTAAATCAAACGTGACTAAATGTGTGTGGTCAGCCATTATTTTTAATTATTAGGCTCACGCAGCACAGGAAACCAAAAAACTACCTAGAGAAGCTGCAAAAGTGAAAACAACAAGAGCAGCTGCTGGCAAGGTAAAGTAGCAAGAGAAAGGAGAATTGGTGCATCACAATGGCAGCAGCATTATTATGATTATGTGGGTGGGAGTGGGAAACACGCTGCGCAAAAGTAATATAGGTTAGTCAGTAATCGTCATTATAATCCTCAGGCGGGAATTACCTAAAAGAACAAAGTGGAATGAAAACAACTTTCTCCTGAAATGTATGCATGAAGCAGCAGGATTTTGTTTCCTTCCTGAGCTTACATAAGAATGCAGTGGGATTGGAAATAGCTAAGATACCATAGCTGACTGACCATGAATATTATGTGCGGTTCATAACTACGATTCAAAATAAAATAAATTCGGTGTGGGCGAAGGTGGAGAAAGCACAAAAAGTAGGAAATAATAGGATCATCGTTAATTTAATTAAATCACTCATTACAACAACACGAAGGCGGTGGCGAACAAAGCTTAAAACATTTTAACAATCGCACTCGTGAAAGCTTTTCGCTTTTTCTACATCAGAGCGAAAGTTGTGTTGTTTGAAGTGTACTTGAGGTGGAGGCTGACATCAAGTCAATTACTTGGACCAATTAGCTAATTTAAATGATCGACGCAGAGAGTAAACAAGAAAATAATTGGAGACAAGTGAAAGTAGCATATGTACATAGTGACAACCGTATTTTATTATCTTATCACATTTCCCGTTCTACGTATATTTTCAACGGATCAAGTTTGTTGAACTTTCTCTTTTCTCTGATCCCAGATTTCCGGCATGTAGCACGGTGGTGTGTAGGGATGTTCCGTTTTTGAATCCGTTTTCCCGTTTACAAACACTAAACAGTGAATTGCTGCTGTTTTCGTCACCCACACTTGATGTCCAATGGCGCGTTGGAAAGCCAATAAAATTGCGCGTCCAATGATATATTGGTCAAAGAAAACGGCCCTAGAATACGCTCACAATGTTTCCGGTTTCACGTTCCGTTTTCCCGTTTTCCCGTTTCCGTTTTTTGGCAAAAATGTCTGAAACCGCCATCCTTGTGAGCGTATTCTTGGGCCGTTTTCCTTGAACAATATACCATTGGACGCGCAATTTTATGGCCTTTCCAACGCGCCATTGGGCATCAAGTGTGGTTGACGAAAACAGCAGCAATTCACTGTTTAGTGTTTGTAAACGGGAAAACGGTGGAACATCCCTACT
>VYYJ01000961.1:0-39666 GCA_021029165.1 Cyphoderus albinus
ATGATGGAGGCTTCGTATTTTCTCTACTGCATGGTGTTTGATTCACCACTCGTTGCCTTTCTGGATGGTCTTAAAGAACGTCAGAGAGAAAGGGGTGGTCGTAGGTTAATGTCGAAAAAATGGTAATTTTTAATTTGGCTTTTCAAGAAAACTCTCCTTGTCCGTTTTGTTGGTGAAATTTCAGTACACGTATATTTATCTTTTAGGTTAACACCATAAGCATTTCCCTTCTGACTACAACTATTTTTGGGGCCATAATAGCAACGTGTGACGGAGGTGATGGATGGGAAGGTGTTGTAAACTGGAGCCTGCACCACATGTTTATTAAGTACCATTCTGTAATTTTTGCAATGGCCATTTTCTGCTGGACACGTGGAAATTTTGCCGAATATAACACTTACCAAAACGTTTATGGAGTGGCTGCAACGACCAAAAACATTATTTTTGGGATTCTTAATGCGGTTTTAGATTTTTGCGCAATTCTACTTCGTTTTATTGTACAAGACGTGATTCTATCGAACACATTTGCATTTTATTATGAAGTTCGTGAATCTGCCCGTATCTGCAAAGAAGTGGCAAAAGACGTTGATGGCGGTAGGGCGCAGTATTTAGAAATCATATCGATCCAAGCCCTTGACAAAAAATATAATGAGGCGTTTGAGAAAAATGTTAGGTTGATGATAATAGAAAACATTTGCTTGCTGACGTTTCTCGCAGAAGAAGCCTTAGAAACAAACGTATTTTTCTTGACTAACGTTGCTCTAGCTATCAACGCCATGAAAGCTCTGTTTTTTTACTGGCTCAGCTGCAGAATTCATAGCCATGTTAGTCATGTCTAAATTATTTTCATTTTTCTCAAAACTACTAATATTACTTGGTATGTAATTTGAAATGTAATTTGAAACAGGGTCAGGAAATACTGTTGTGTGCTCAAAAATTAGACAACACCTTTGGTAAACTAGAGGTCGATGGAGAGGAGATTGTGCTCAAGAACCTTGTTGATGAACTGATAGCAACGCCGATTTCCGTAGGACGGGATGGCTTCGTCATCACAGAGGCATTCGTAATGGGAGTGCGCGAAAAATACTAATTTTAAAATTAATTGTGGTGAAATGAAGCTTGCATTCACTTACATAACCTTTTTCTTTTATTAGATATTCAGCGCAGTATTCACCTTTTTTGGTCTTTTGGCCACTGCAAGGGGAAAATCAACCTGAAGCTTAGCTGTGTTTTGGTTAAGGTGTGCAATGATAATTACTGAATCACCTTTCACCTCACACAACGATTATTGATCTTATTAATTACATGCAATATTAATGATGACACACTACTAGGTAATGTAATGGTAAAAACACTATTTGGAATTGTAGCCTGTAACATGTAGCGTCGGTGAGTGAAATAAAACTACATATTTGAAATCAATGATTTTTAAGTTAATAGAATTGTAAATTATGGTGTGGTTATAAATAAGATTCAATGTAACATATTATTACATAATTAAATCGTTCTGTTTAAGTTCTATTACTGTTACTTTGATTTTTAGCGTCTCATTGTGTGACAGTTAAAGTTTATAATAGTAATTAAAATCTGAGTATCGGTACATTATTTACATATACCCGCATTTTCTAAAAGTATTAATTGTTAATTATAGAATATTATTATTATGATAATTCTTTTGAAAATAGTTTTTAACCAAACAACCAAACAAAGTAGTATTTTTATTTTCTGTAACAGTTAGTCATAAATACACTGGTTATTTTTTCAGCCTCAGCATTACTTATTATACACATGAATTAAAAATAAATAATGATGGTGATGACTCTTTCTAGAATTATAATCTCGATTAATTCCGGAATCAATTAACACCTGTCATTATGTGATGTATATCAACTAGTATAAGAAAGTGAATTGTTAGTCATTTTAAACTATTAATTAATTTATTCTCTACACCAGTAACTAATATAATAATTGATTTTTTGCAATTATTAAACTAGTCATTATAATTATCATTATGATTAATCCACACGCAGGTAGAACAGGAAGTTGTAGACTTCTCCTGTTGACTACACATTTGCAAGAATTTTAACATATCACGAATGAATGAGGAGACGAACAGAGCACTGCGCAAAATTTAATTGCAATTTTATTGGCGGCTTTGCTTTGAAATAAGAATTAGTGAATGCGAATGAATGATAAATTATATTTAAGAGTTCACTTATTTAATTAGTAGAGTTTATAATTGTCGATGTCTAACTTATGCCCACACCGATATTTTTTATAATGTTCTACATCAATGCTGGTAAATTAACGAAATACATTTACAAACCATGATACAAACTAGTTGGTAAGTGTATTTGTTAATTTAATAGCCTTGCTTCTGGTTCTACATATAAGAAGTATTTAATTATGTATAGGAAATAATTATTATTGTTGCTAANATTGTTGCTAATTTCTTCATCGAAAGCTGTTTTTGTCGTTAAATATTATAGGTTTTTATCCCTGTGTCAAGTAATGTCAAGTTAATAAGCACTGTGCAGCTTTAATAATGTTAGTAATGTATGTGGTAAATACCCATTCTCAAGAAAGACCAACCTATCGAATTATATAACTTTAATTGTTACAAATATTAACTTTAAAGATCAATATTAAAACGTTTACAAAAATCTTCAAGATTGTCGACTTTTTTATTCCATGCATGTATTTGTATTTATCATCGCACAAAAATAAGATTTGCATAAAAATTAGCGTTATTCATAGTATGAATTTCATACACATTTCCAAAACACAAACAAAGGATTGAAAAGGCGAACCGTCGTAGGATGAATTCTGTTCGACTTTAGTTGAAAACTCATCCGTAAAGTTGAAGATTATTATTGAAGCCAAGGGCTTAAGGTCACCATGAGAAGTGTAATTAAGTTTATATAAAAAGCCTCGATTGAATCTAGCAAATGACCGACGACGCAGTTACGTACTGAACATCCAATTCCCGAAATGGGTGCAGAAAAAAGTCAATTATCTGTTTTACACATAATACAAGTTAATAGTGTGCTGTTTAGTAATCCTTCTTGGATGGATTGATTGAGTGAGACAGGGACAAGAGTTAACTTTTAATTTTTTCGCAATTCTCAATCAAATGGGACATGTACTTGTGTACACAGCACAAGGATTCGCAATTTTCTTCTTAGCCTTTGCCTCTGCAGTCTGGGTTATCCATTTAATAGCCTTGTTTTGGAGTAAATGGAAGCTGCACCGGAAGCGAAGTTGGCCGCCAGACATTCCACTTCCTGGGGTGTCCATCATCAAGCCCATTGTTGGAGAGGATCCTCATTTAGCCTCAAACTTGGAAACATTTTTTGTTTTAAATTATCCAAAGTTCGAGATCCTGTTCTGCGTTCAAGATCAAGTTGACCCAGTACAAACTGTCGTGGAAAAGCTTATGGAGAAATATCCGAAAGTGGAGGCGAGGCTATTTAAAGGAGGTGAACGAGTCGGAGTCAATCCTAAGATTAATAATATGCAGCCAGCTTTTGTGTCCACGAAACACGAGTTAGTCCTCATCTCCGATAGTGGAATCCGAATGAAAGAAGATACTCTTCTGGACATGGTCTGTCACATGGATGATAAAACCGGCTTGGTGCATCAATTACCTTTTACTTTCGACCGAGACGGTTTTCCAGCGATTTTGGAAAAGGTTTACTTTGGAACTTCGCACGCAAGGATTTACCTAGCATCAGATTGTATCGGCGTCAATTGTGCAACAGGAATGTCTGCGTTAATGAGGAAAAACCTGTTGGAGGAAGTTGGTGGTATCAAGGCGTTCGGATGTTTTCTAGCGGAGGATTACTTTTTTGCCAAATCGATCACTGACAGGGGTTGGAAAATAACTATATCGAGTCAGCCCGCGTGGCAAAATTCGGGTCACTGTGAAGTACATTTGTTTCAAGCCCGAATGTCGCGGTAAGGTTTGTTTCCATCACTAAATCTATAATTACCGGCTTTTGTCAATGGTTCATTTTTACTGTGGTCCTTACAGTTGGGCAAAATTACGATTTGCTATGGTCCCAAGCACCATGTTCGTGGAGCCGATTTCTGAATGTGTGGTCCTTGGCATTTGTGTAGCCTTTGGAACCTACGTTCTCTTGCGATGGGACCCCATTGTTGTCTTTCTTGTCCATTTGCTCGTATGGTGTATATTGGATTGGTTTCTACTCCGATTCGTGCAGGTAAAGTGTAGTTTCCTAAGATAACATTTCTTCCTCGCACCGGGGAATCGTCCAAAATTCCACATAATATTTGATATTCCAAAATTTACATTACAGAATGGAAACGTTCCCTTCACAAAGTTTGAATTCGTGCTAGGATGGCTATTTCGGGAAGTTTCCGCACCGTTTCTGTTCACCCATTCCTTGCTGTTTCCCAACATACAATGGCGTCAAGGCTGCTATAGACTACAGTGGGGAGGACGAGTTGAAGAAATTGTTCCAAAAGCTAAGCTTTAGAACTACCTGTGAAGCAATAAAATATTTTATTAATTTATTTATTTGCTATACTCAATGTAATCGGTCATGAAATTCAGCATAACTGTATAACTCGGCGATTTGTTAAAAGCTTTAATTCGTCAAAAGTTTCCAAATTTGCAGTGTTTTAAAAGGATTATAATTATAGTACTTTTATTCTTCCGATTGATAATCAATTTGGCATGTAACAAAATTTTATGAATGTATGTAATAACCATAATGCTGTTCGACACTACTCTCTTGACGCATTTTGCTGTCAATCAATCAAGGCTGTGTAATGTGAGAAAAAGCTATATACTCATTAATTCATTATATTGTCTACAAAAACACAAGTCCAAGCGAGGGCGACATAATATGAATCAATCGATAAGTCGATTATTATTAGAGGTAAGTTATAAACTAAATCAGAGTTACTATAAATATAAGTTATTTATAGTAACTCTGATCACTATACACTATGAAACACAGTCCAATCGAATGAGTAAGTTTGACTGTACTAAAACAACAGCAAGTATATACCGAAAATGCATAATTACTTAGTATGACTTAGTTTTATTTAATCTAATCCCTGGTAAAATCATTGTATTAATTCGAGCAGAATATTTTACAGTTTAAGAGAATAATTAATTTGCATTTTTTATCAACTTTTTCCCTTCTTGCTCAAATTCTCAATAACATAAAATTATTAAATATATTGTATACATAATATAATACATATTAACAGATAATTTAGATTTATATTTAATATTTATTAAATATTGTTCTTAATTAAAATTAAATTGATACTTATAGAGAACTATCAGGCATTTAAATTGTATTACATATTCACAAATAATGACTAATGACACTAACTTGTAACTAGTATAATATAATATTCATGTGCGAGCGAAAAATCATTTCAATTTGATTGGGAAAATCTCTGAGAAAATCGCTAACCTTATGAGACGTACCTTAAATGTCTGTGTGTAAGTACTTGTACATATACGTTATACGTAAATACACCTGTTCAGCAAAGAAAAAAGCTGCAAAGCATAAGCATACCACCGATACAAGCGAAAATGTACACACCACACACACATGACAGAGAACCGTTTACGTAATAATGTTGTGTATTAGTTGAAAAAACTTATTTTACTTAACTGTTGACAAATCGGAAAACTAACTGAAAACTTTAACTTTTGATACTTCCAACCGGAATCCCCTTAAATCAAAATACCAAAAAGTACTTCAATCGCAATCGCTTTGAGAAAATGGGGACACGTGTAGATTTACTAAACAGTGAAATACAGCATTTGGCAGAGATGATTCAGATAATTTCTTACGAAATGACAATTCTTCATGATTTTATGAAGGAAACATTTGGTACGGCTCCAGTATTAAACTGTTGTATTCTATCGGAATTGTTGAATGGTAGTTAACAGTTATTTGTTGAATTTAATTTGTACCTAGGTTCGCAGTTTCACTTTTTCCGAGAAAATCATCCTCTCCAGGAGGCGATGACAGCAATCAGTAAACCACAACAGACTGAGGAAGCAAAAGTTACTCTAACAGCTCGTAAATCCACCTCTCAGATAAAGCGGTATCGCCAATCAGAAACTTCAACCCCTGAATCAGGACACTTGTCGTCAGAGATAACACGCAGGCTACAATTTAACCTGGACGAAGCAAGTGAAGATGTAGAAGAGGAGGGTCACCATGATTTGTTCAGAGGTGGTGGTGATTGTGAATCATATGAACAGGATTCACTTTTAGAAGAAGAAGGTGAAAATTACGGAGGTGACATTTCATTTTGGGAACCATCCGCCGAAGAATCCTCCAGCACTGGTAAAAGCAGACCGAAGCAGGCAATTTGGGATAAATTTATCATTAAAAGGTTACCAAACAAGAGGACACAAGCCCAATGTCCGCGGTGTAAGCATGTTTGGAATTTCGCCAAGGTGGAAAGATTGGAGGCTCATTTAAGAAGTAAATGTGGACTTGTAGTTAATCGGAAAATTCGTGCCGAAAAGCCTTCTAAACCTTCAGGCATGGAGGTTATGGAGTATAGCGTGCAAAATTCATCCATTGGAGAAAATGTTCAAGGGAGTTTAGTTCAGGACATCAACCATGAGAGAACCGACCAGAGTCTGGTGGTGTACGCACACAAAGGGAGGGAATTGGATCCTGTGTGGAAATATTTTAATGTTAGTTATGTCGAGGAGAAAAAAGTTGCCACGTGTAAAAAGTGCGAGAAGAAAGTTTCATGCAAAGTTGAGAGGGTTCGAGCACACTTCATTGCTTGTAAAGGGCTTGACAATGAAGAAGACGTCATAAAATAATCTAGAATGTATGTAGATGTTTGTACACGAACAAAACTAGTTAATAATATTTTACGAGAAAACATTTTAAAACTATGAACAAATCATCGTTTGCGAAAAATGCTCCTGTTACCGAAAAGCAGTCCTTATACTAAGTAATAATAATTATTATGTTAATTTTAGCCTATCTGCACATAAATTTTCATTTTTGTATGAAGTTTAATAAACTATAAGGTTTGACAAATTCCGAGTAAACGCCCTTTTTAAGTTTATTGGCAAAACAGCGAAATGCGACCTTACAATGGAGCTAAACTGGTATCCATATTTCCTCACAATACAGATCCTGGCATGACGTTGGTCTACTTCCGAAAAAATTGAGCAATGTGCAAAATTGCAAATTGCACAAATGCATACCCTGTTTGTTACACCTAAACTAACACCATACGATGTAGAAAGTTGTATTAATTTAAAATACTTTTGTACATTTCATTAATAAACATTAATAACTTTGTTTGACTGATTGCGATTTAATACACAATTTCTCATCCTCCTTTCAAATGACTTTAAAGAGACATCTTTTATTTGGAAATACTTTCGCAAGTGTTTATATGTCTTTATTATCGCCAGCATCGAGAAGTTTTAATGTATACACAAGTGGATTTGTAATTTTCTCAATTTATGGAATTAATATAAATAACACTGGTTCTGTTGTCCCAGCCCAGAACATTAATTTTGGTTTTTACGTAAAGTTTACGTCGACCTTTGGTCCCGCATTTGGGCTCTCTGATCTGATATAAGGAGTCTAACGAGTTTCTGGAGACATTAAGCTGGAATGGAATTTGTTGTCCGTGGACGGGTGCAATAAATAACTTCTCTCTTTCAGCCATTTAAAGCGTAAGATGCATTTAATTTCATTATTTAAGTTTGGATACGTTAGGTATACAATGTTATATAGCTAAAATTATTGTTAAATTCATAATTCATTTCATAGAGATCGAGACATTCAAATGCACTAACCAATCTCATTATAAAATTATTTGCGATTTCGGACTCAAAAACCTTAAATTCATGATAGGCTTTTGCATGACATTTTGTGGTAAAGAATTGTTAAAGAACCTGAAAAACTCGTGGTTTGCTGCATTGTTATTTGTGCGATAATTGAAATGACGCTGACAAGCGACAATAACTAGATTCTAAATTAAACGGTTCTTTCTAGTTAAAGCTAAGTAGCGAAGCTTTGCCAACTGCTTGCCCATGAGAGACAAAGTGACAATTTACGGCCTTGAATTTCCCTTGTGACGTAGGAGTTGATATGCACATCTTTCTCTTCTCACAAAACGTCATTTGCAACAAAGAACTATTTTCTCGTTTATTATTCAAAAAGAAGTCAAGAGTATGAAATTGGAAATTTGAAGCATCAACAATGAATTCCACAAAAAGAAACCTTTTCTTGGTAATTTAATTTAAATAAATAAACTAGAAGTGAACCTGCTCTACAACTAACAACTTAAATAACAGCCACTTTGTGGTTCTCTGAGAAGGTATAAAGCCAAGTCGACCTATTTTTGTTTGAAACCTGAAAGCGATAGCAGTGTGGTCAACTGCTCTGAACTAAAGTAGTGCTCGTGCAAAATAAATTTTTAAAGACCTTTGACAGGAAAAAACTCTTACTTTCGTTAGAAATCACAGCCTCCAAATAAGAGAGATTCCGAAATGTTTCGGGTGATAGCAATTGCATTGCTAGCCGTGGGATTATCCTGCCAGGAAGATGAAGTCTCAACTGCCCCAGAACTGAGTAACAAACATTGAGCATTTCTGACTAAAAGCGTCTCTTTTTAGAGTTGTTTAAATAATAATTATTAATTGGCATTTTATATTGAAATGGTACATTAAATAATATGTAAATATAAACTTTTTAGAACCCTTGAATGTGCATCGTGAAAATGTCACAATGTCAGGATTCTCTAGTGGTGGGTCCATGGCTCAAATGTTTCAAATTTCATACTCTTCCCTTTTCCAAGGAATTGCTGTTTTTTCACATAGTAAGTGCTTTATGTGGCATTCTAAAATTTGATAAGCTTTGCCTCATTAATTTCATTCACACCCTGTTTTAAATAGCCTTTTATAGGTGCGGACCAGACATAGGTGACATTGACGAGTTTGACCGTTACTGTACTACGCTATTTAATCTTACGGATAGCGAATTGTACGACCCAGCGTTGGTACACCAAGATATTCAAGAGTACCTCTCCATGGGCATAATTGAAGATCCGAACAATCTCAAAAACAAGAAACTTTATGTGTACACCGGACTGCGGAATTTACTTTTTACTCCACGTATGCCTCATAAATTACGAAGGACATCAAACATTAATATTATGTAACGTAACCTCTGTGTTATATGGTTCGTGCTAATTAACATTGCAGGGCAGAGTTTAAATATTCTTCAAGTGTATGAACCTTACATTCAGTCACCAGGTGCTATTAAAATCCGGGTGCAGGATTCTGTTCAGCTTTTGGTGATTGCCATTTACTTAAAGATGAAATTAATTATAAAATCGAAAATGTGGGCGTTACTAAATGCATAATCATCGTAAATGTAGCCATCTAATAGTTATGGCGGCCCTTGTAATGAATCTGTTGAGACAACCGAATTTATTGGAAACTGTGGCTTCTCTGGCGTAACCGAGGCCATTAACTTTCTAATTTTTGATGAGGCATCAACTGTTGAAGCGTTTGGTATGAGTCCATCACGGATAATAAAACAATTTTTAATGTGCTCTAACATCTTACGTATTACGTTACTACTATCAAACAATTTTAATAAAACTGTTTTAGAGACACAAAACACGACTAGGGGTAACGTGTCAACTTTCGATCAGACCGAATTTACTAAAGATCTGCTACTTCACAACATGGATGACATTGGTTACTATTACATTCCAGAACAATGCAAATCTAGCCTGGAAACTCCCGAGAGTGGAAAATCATCAAAATGTTACCTTCACTTTTACTTTCACGGATGCCTCACTGGAAAGTAAGCAAAATTTTGCACATGTAGCCTTCATGGTAATTTTAAAAGCACATCTAAATAATGAATGAATCGCATCGGCCCCAGGGAATTTAATGGGCCAAAGCATATAGAAAATTCAGGTATCCTTGAACTAGCCGAAAGAAAAGGTATCATCATGATTTTTCCACAAGCTAAATCAAGTGTGCCAAACCCAATCGGATGCTGGGACACATTCGGAGTGGCTGGAAAATATTATGGTAGAAATAATACAATAAAGCTCACAAAATCGTCTCAGTTGTGTTATACCTATTACATATTTATTAATTGTTTTCGTGCACACTCCAGCTACCCAACAAGGACCACAAGTTACTGCTCTGAAAAGAATGCTGGATAAAATTTTGAGTGGATCATCGGAGTCGGCTGCAGTTACAACGAATCCACCTCCAGTGGAGGATCCAGAACCTGTAACCAAATCCGTTGCTGCTGCTTCTCGTATCAGAACACAGAAATTAAAGCAACAGGCGAAAAATAAAATTCAACGACAAACAAAACTCACTTATCTGCCACCACCTCCCACTCCGGTGGCTCCGATTGGCGCGTTGAGGAGAAGTGCATACAAAGTAGTGAAATTTGTTTGATGATAACAAAGACCAATTGATTTTATTGCATTATTAATCATAGGGACAGGTAGGTATTAACAATGCTAATTTAATTAGTTTAGGTAATTTATTTTATTTTATTGTTGAATATAGCATTTTTTAAACATATTAAATCATATATGTACTAAAAATAATATTTCGAATAAATTGGTGTCTATGTATATGAAAATATGTATGGGCAAATGTGCACGCAAATCTAACCTCGTATATCACATATTTCGAAGGATAAGCATTGTAGCAAAAACGAAGTACAAAAGTTGTCAGCAGAAAAGCGTATAAAGAAAACAGAATTGAAAGGGAAGCTCTTTCACGTTAGTTGCTCAATTTTGCGAAAAGATATTCCTCTTTACATTTTGTGTACTGATCACACTTAAAGTTAACGAGTAAGCGCTGCGCTGTGTGCTGCAGTTTTCTCTTGTATTCGCATAATATTAGCAACATCTCGAGACTGGTTCATTGTTGCACTACCGCTGTTCACTTGCCTGCATTGAGCAAACTTCATCATCTCACCAACAATTCAAGAAAAATAACGGTAAACGAGCACTTAAGGGTTTGTAAAATCGCAGTTTGCGAAAAAGACATCCTTCAGGTCAGTTTCCAACAGAGTCACTGAAAAATTTGAACTTTTACCTTTTGCAGCGCCTGCCATAAGAAACTATAAGAATTGTGGATGTCGAAATATGCAAATGAATTTTTTGTTGCAGTTTCTTGCCCCTTTGGTATGCGACTTAGCTAAGTTTGAAGCCTACGGCTGAACGGGGATCGGACAAGGCAAAACGCTTCTCTTTTTCATGCGGGATGTGATTTTTTTTTCTTGAAATACGCAGAGGGAGTAGTGAAGTTATAACAGCAAAACGCAATATTATGATGTGGGTATCGACGCACTCTTCCCTCTCTAGCGTTCTGCTAGAGAATAGAAATGTAAAGGAAAAGAATTGCATGCAGAAAATCCCCTGCCGCACACAACAGCATTGAACGTAAAACGGGATATCCCATGCATCACAACAGTTATCAAGTTATCATTATCAACGTGCTTGTCTTTTGCAAAAAGAGTACGTATACGAAGAGGTGAATGAACAAAAGAGAATCATCATTTTCTTACTTACGCAAAAGAAAGGTTTGCTTTAAAAAATGAGATGCAAAAACGCAAAACTACAATGTAATATCGTAAGGCAAAGTTAGTTGTATTGCAAAAGCTCTAGATTTCAACGGATTCAATGTACCTAGCCATAATTTGATTCTAAAGATGAGTCAACTTCAAGTATTGACGATGGGGTAATGAAATGGAGCTTTGAAAAACCCCTACCAGGCGTTTTAAAATTATCCAATTCTATCTAAGATGATTGTGCAAATGAATCTAAAATGTGTGAAAACATTTTATTTTGATGGTAGACAGGCGTCTGTAAAAGTATACGTCGCGTGATCTTCATATGAATTGCAATAATCTTGTATGCCGGCATCAGTATAAAATTCGCTTGTGAATTATGTTAAATCGTCCGGGAATAAAATCATTTTTACATGATTAGTTGATGTGTGGATGATGGAAAACTGTTAACTAGAACACTAAAACTAGAAGTAACTCCCAGGGTAAGTTTTATTAACAAAACTATTTATCGCACTGCAGATGAGTGATTCAAACAATTCAAAATTAGAACGTTAAAATGTTTATATTAGGATGTGGCTACTGCGCGTGACGCATTTGCTTCTGGTTCAGTCAAAGGATTTCACAAGGTTAAGTGGAGTCTATTCAATCATAGATTTTGTGCTTGCAAAAGATGTGGGCAAACTCGTGTATAAAGGCATTGTTGATACGATGAATGAATTAAGATAAAAATAAAACAAATTAATGAATCTGAAATATTATAACAATTTGTTTATAACTCTAAAATTATCACATTATCTATGTAATATTATCTATTACACCATAGATTTAGAGATTATAACAAACAACTCACTGGTTTATTTTTATAACTTATGATAAGTAAAAAGTAACATTTCCCTGGCCCATCAAGTTATGACTATCGTGGAGGTGGAATGCAACAAGGAATACACTTTATCACCAATTCAATCAAGATTGTCTTCAGTTGCAGCCAGCGTGGTACTTTTTGTTTTGTTCCATCATCAGCCGTCATACCAATTCGGGATGATGCCAATTCAAATTCATAATCTTGCTGTAATTTAGTTTGGTTAGCAGTCCAGTTGAAACAGCGTCTCCAAATGTCCAGTTTACCGTTTACCACTGGCACCTCTGACTTCACTTTTGTAGGTGTTGGTGTTAGTCTGGACCGTGATGTCGCTGAAGCGTTCGAATCATTAGAAATTTCATCACTTTCAGAGTTCAATGCAATTTCATCCAAACCGGAACGAGTGAGACGTATGTTTCTGGGGTGCTGTACCCTGCTTCTCACTGCTATTCGGAGGGCTACGCAACTTTTACTAACCTGGATATGTTCAATCATCATAATATTAATATCACGTTCTGGAAAATTCAATTTCATTGTAAAGGAGTATAATGCATCTATTTTACTTACATCATGAAAGTTGTTGTACGTTTCACCACTCTCCTTCAAGTGTCTCCTCACATTCACTGTTACATCTTGTAAATGAAGTAATTCATTTGTAGTCAGCATATCATATTCAACTTCAGCTATAAGATCCATAATGCATTTCGAAACGTGTGCAAAACCAGCAGTTTCAAACCCAATTTTTAATTCAGGAACAACCAATTTTAATTTGAAATCAGGCCCTAAATAAAAACATTGATATCGGTATTACTAAAGTATGTAAATAGGTTTTGTAAGGTTCATCAGTTGATGAGTGTGTAATACAATTAAAATTAAAGATACCCATTTCTAAAGTCTCGCTTTCTTTATTAAATAAATTGAGTAGCGTATCCTTAACGGACATAGCAGCAGTCAAGCAGCCCATGTCCAGCATGAATTCAATAGTGGCAGAAAACAACTCCTTTGTAGGGTATGGCAAACTGGCAAACGCTATCAGAACATGACTTATCAGTTCCACTGTCAACACATTATCCAATCGTTCATCCTCATTCTGCTCTGGTTGTACTGGCAATTTATTTATCTCGTGCAAACTTAAGTAAAATGGAACCAGTGTTTCCTTAATGAATCCTACAACATTTTTCTCCGGAGGTACTTCTTAATCGATTTAGGAATAACCAGCAATTTAATCATTTTAAGGTAGCTTTTGGAATTTTCGAGACAGAGTTATCGAGACAGAGTTATTAAATAATTGTTCTTTACCTTTGTGGATGTCATAAGCAGTTGAGATTTCATTTCCTACTTTGAAAACCAAGTAGTGAATAAGAACGGAAATTACTTTGAATTGTGTTTTCTTTCCTATCGCACTGTGCTCTTCATTTGAGCCCAGATCCGAAGTACCATATTGCTTTGACAGTTGACACCGACATGAATCCTTGGCCGCCAGACTTATGTCACTTTTAAAATACGTATTGTATTTTCAATTAATGGAATAAATTTATTTGCGCTTAATTATAAATAATACTTTTTCATTCAATATAAAATGACACCTCTGAAACTTGGCCATAAGCTGAGCTTTCAGTGTACTGGGCAAGGTCGGAATTAGACTTCTAGAGAAAGCATTGTAGAAGAAGCACCAGTAGCGGAAAACCATTGAGCACTTGGTCTGCTTACAGTAGTCTGAAATCATATCACTGACAATCTTGAATTCATCTTTGCATAAAACCGTTTTAACAGTGGCCTGATCAGCGTGGATCTAAAATAAATATCGTTACTTTAATAATAAACGCTATAAATAATAAAGACTCGTAAGTTTTGAAATGTTTGTGTTAGTTTTAGTTTGTTGAAATAAATATGTACCAGCATTGCATTCAACTTTTGTAAAAACAACTCCCTCCAGATTCCGTGACAATCCTTCAAATTATTGACTATAAACTGAAGCTTTACGGCTACTCCGCTGGAGAGGTCATTCATGCCTGCCAAAATGTGTCTCTCTGCGTTGCTTCCTCCAGTCAGATTTGATCGTTGAGCGGAGAGGATACCGGAGAAACTCCGATGCAAGACCGGCGTGATGGAATTGCTTGAAAGGGCACTCTTTTCTCAATCCTACTTCTGCTGATGTTGAACTCACAAATTTATACCAAGGACTGTCTGGACTGTCGATGACCATTTCATCGTCGTATTCATTTTCATCACTACCAGCGAACCCTACTAAAAGACGTTTCATTCTCGTGCCACCTGGACCAAATACATGATTAATTTCATCAGGTTGATCAGTCTCTGACAATTGAATTCCATCTTCCGGGACAAGTGGAACTTTAGCAGAAATCATTTTTGATAATGCCCAATTTGCGAATTGATATTTATAGATAAAGAAAGAAAACTATTTAATTGCACATTATACATATACCTAATCACTTCAATGTCAGCTTTGGTTTGGTAGAGACGAAATGAATCCTAAAAGTTATTCAATTTTTGGGCTACTTATTTGTCGATGATCGAAACATGATGATGATCAAACTAGCAACAAATCTCCAAAAGTTCCCCTGGCATTATTGTTTCTTTGGTGGAACATAAAAATGAGACTTTCCTCGTGCACGTTGTTAACTTGTATTCGTCTCAATTTACCCCTTCATCTTCCGGATCTTGGTCTCGGTTCATTTGCTCATACATTATATACAACAGCTAAGTTTTGTATATTGGGCCATTTAAAAAATATTCATGCATGTAACAGCGATGTTCATTTAATTCTGCCAATCTGCCTTAAAATATATGTAATTTAGTTACCACCTATAGGCATATTTATAAGCTCCATTCATCACAACGAGAGGATGCTGGTCACAAGACAAAATGTTTGCATTTTTGTTCTGAAAACTATAAAATCCTTGGTATATTTTGAACTCATATATTCAACTCATTAAAATCAGCCCTCATTTCTCTACCACAGGTTTCAATATTATAAACAAAAGGTCTTATTTAATAAACTAACAAAGTGAATCGTTTGATTCTCGAAGCACCCTTTGAACAAAGGCGTGCAATAGCAAGTCTATTTTTACGCGTGTGTGGTCCTAAGTACAATAGATGACCCAAATAAAAAGGGGAACTGGTGGAAGATAACGGTAAACGACTTATGAACTCTCCTTGTCCTCTCATTTCTTAAGCACTTTGAACACACCACCAGTGTCGTTAAACCTGCATTGGGGCTTTTAAAGGCAAGACTAAGTTAGTGTAGAAGTGTTAAGCGCTATGATCACATTTGTTCATGTTAATAGATAGCACTGGAACTACTGGACTCATTTTGAATCCAACTTCTCGATAAAGGCTTGCATCATGTTTCAATCATCCAAACTATTTCACAAACTCCTACTCATCAATACTCTCAGTTACTTAATTGGAAAAAAATAATGGCTAACATTCAACAACTCAATATTTCCCGGTCACTAGTAATAATACACCTGATTACAAGTATCGTCGGTGTTGTTCAATCTCGCTCGAAATCGCCATTAAAATCTTTTAATTTTCTACCGGTTGAACAAGCCAATCCAAATTTGAGAATTCATTTAAAACGATGCCCTGCTGCCAGAGCAGCGCCAATCCCATACTACGAGCCCTACTATGAACAATGTGTGAAGTACGTTCTGGAAAGCAAGGTGGCAAAAAAGGCAAAGAAAAATCCTGATCAAGACAAACGTGCAGTGAGTAGCTCCACATTATTCCTATTTAATTGATTTCAATATTTTGCAGACGACTGATTTTAATTGAGTGTTTTGTTGTTGTATTTAAGAATGAAGTCATCACAATGTATGGCTACGATTTGCTAACATACAGGAATGTAACCACCGATGGTAAGTCTAATCTAAAATACAGTGGTTGTTTTTATTACTAAGAGCTTTAAAAAGTGTTTTTATTGTCAACTGCGTCTCGAGAGGTCAGGCAATTATGGGCGAATCAATTTAAATCTAATTATCTTTCAAACAGATGGTTATATCCTAACGGTGTTTCGCATCACGGGAGGAAGAAAGTCACCGACAAAAATCAGAGGTGGCAAGCCAGCAGTTTTGTTGCATCATGGCTTGGTCACAGCTTCAGACAGTTGGCTTTTACAGCATGGAGACAAGAACTTAGGTATTTGATACAAAGTGGGAATAATAAATTGTGCTTTTGAATTTTCAAAATTGAAAGGATCTTGTTTAATTGATTTTCAGCTTTTAAATTGGTTGATGCTGGATATGATGGTGAGTGTTAAAAGAACATTTTCATGGATCGTCTGAATTGAATAAAAATGCAAATTAAATTTGGCCTTTGCAGTATGGCTCGCCAATGCGAGAGGAACTAGTTACAGTAGAAAACACATGAGTTTGAGAAATAATGACGACGAGACTTACTGGGATTTTAGGTTGGTTAGAAAGTCCCTTTGATTGTTCAGATTAAGACTGTTATTGTATGTAAATATGTTTAAAAGTGACTTAAAAATTGAAGAAAATAATTTTACAGTTTTCATGAAATCGGCATGTACGATATCCCAGCCCTGCTACGTCTCATACTTTCCAGAACGAGAAGGAAGGACATTTTCTACATTGGGCATTCGATGGGTGCCACAGCTCTGACTGTAGCCCTTTCAGAATTACCTGAGCTCAACAGCAAAGTCCGCGCTAGTGTTTTAATGGCACCTGCTATTTACATTGGCCACGCTTACAACCCCCTTAGAAGTTTCACGAGTGTTGTTGGAACTCCTCTCCAAAATTTTATTTACCACGCTTTGGAAGGCCATTTTGATGGGGATAAACAACTCGAATTTTTTGGACTCACTCCAACTGAGTTCTGCTCACCTTCTGCTGTTCGATGTGGAGTATGCGACAATCTTTTATTCTTTCTTTACGGATATGATGCATCACAGGCAAATTACGTATGGAATTATTTATAATTAATTACTTACACAGGGTTATTGCAAACGTTGTTCTAACTAAATGAAATTAATGTAAATGTAAATTATTTTGTACTAGACGAATTTACCAAATATTTTATCTAAACTGAAGAATGTGTCTTCTCTGAAAACTGTCATCCACTTTGCTCAAAATCTAATTAGCTGTCAATTTCGCCAGTACGATTATGGTCTGCTTGGAAATATTGAAAGATACGGTTGGTTTGCACCACCCGCATATAACTTGAAAGCGATCACTGCACCAACATACTTCATTTACGGAGAGGCCGACAATTTTGTTCCACCAATTGTAAGTGTTCACCTTGCTCCAACTCTACTTAAGGTTCTTTTTCTAGTTCCTATTCATAACTTAATATGGTACTTAAAGTTATAACTTAAAGCTATTATTGTCCAGGACGTACTACTGACCAAAGATGCCATGCTACCGGGCACAGTCAAAGAGATATACAAAGTGGAGTGGTCGCTTTTCAATCATGTCGATTTTGTCGTGGCCACTGATGCAGATATTTTAGTTTATGATAAAATAGTTGACATTCTCGCCTCCTACGAATAGTTACAGTAGTTTTGTATTATTATTTATTCTAACTCTTAAAGTTGATTTGTAGTAAAAAAACTTGCTATGTTAAATCTCTAAAATAAAAAAAATATCTTCCAAAAGATTGACTCAAGATACTCGTGCTTCAATATGAACAAGTAAATTATCTACACAATTTTTCGTCAAGTTCCGGAACATAAACCATGCTGATTATTATCATCCACCAAATGGCATTTGCTTAACCCTATCAGAACCCATTAATTTTATGACCGCAAACTACAACACATTTAGTTTTTATTCCATAAAATTTTCTGTTACGATTCGCCTGACCAGAGACCAGATGATCACGAGAAAATATGACAAAATTGGAAGCACTTGCATCCTGTTCGTTGTCAATAATAAATGAATCAAACAAAACACAAAGAGCAACATTTATAAACCAAACATTAAAGGCCTTCACTACCGAAGGTGTACCATCGTTCCCTTGTCCCTTATATTTCATGAAATTGCAACCCTTCCTTTCCGCTTTGCGGTGCAGTCAAACAATGCTATGCAATGATGAAATGAAGGGTGCTTCACATTACTCTCATTCATTCAACGCATAAACTCAGGAACGGTAACGGTATCAATTTCATCTTCACTCTTTAATCACTAAAATCGGTGGAGCAAACGAACCCTTCAGATTATAAAACTGATCCCTGTGGATTCATTACACACGAGTCGTGTGACACGACTTTCCACCTCTTTATGCATAAATGCAAAATCCAAATCTTTACTTTGCTAATCTCCCTTGTTCATTTAAGTATATTGCGTCACAACGTATTGCTTACGTATAACCAAACCCTGTGGCTTGTAATTACTGCAACAAAAAGGGTTTTCACGAAAAGCACTTTGACAGTATGAATATGAATAATATGAAATTGAACTTGTGGTGGGATGAGGATTTTCACAAACTAATATGGGAATACACATGAACATGACAATATTTTAATAAAGAAGGTGCTCCAAAAACTCACCCGCTAATTAAATCTTACTAACAACTTGCATGAAAGAATGAATTTTTCAACACCGGAAATTTGATCCAGAGTTCTAGATTACAACAAGAAAATTATTGGTTGGAAAGAGTAGGTTTTTTAATCTATTTTGATCACTTCCAATCAACCAATGCCAATGTCCCAGTTCCGGTGATGAATCTTCTGACCGTTCAACGTGACGTGGTACAAATACAGTATTATCATACGTTTTCATTTGAATTCAAATTGCAATACAATGAAGAGTATTTTGGAATAAAAATTATAGGTAAGTTATTATTGTACTATGGATAATACCATCTTGTCACGAACCATACTAAAATAGGTTTTTGTTTGAATTAAGTAATAGTAAATGACAATTGAAAGACTGAAATGATGTTCAGAGCAAGGGAAATCCCCAACCATCGCTTTTGGGGAACTTCATACGAAGAATTTTACATGTGGTAGGCATGAAGGAGAAAATGGATTTTCGGGTTTTCAACTTTCGGGTTGGAAGCAGGTAAAGTAAGGTGATCGGTAAACTACTCAAACTTCATTCCACACGTCCTTTTTGAAGTTGATTCACTTCATTATCACAACGAGCCATGCCTGGTGCCAGCGGGAAGACCCAGGAGAAGTGACTTGGTTCGTCTCACTTCTCGGAAAAGCATAGCATTGGAATGGAATCTATGAAAGGGCACGGCAGACTTTTCCGTTTTGCATCCTGACATGGAGTGAAAGCGAAGCAGGAGAGCGAGTGAGAGTGGAAAGCAGTCGTCTGGCAGGAGGCATCCCTACCAGAAAATACCAAAAAGAAAATTTTGACAAATGCCACAAGTTCAACGCTTTGAAATGAATGAGAAATTTTTAAATCAGAGCAACAAAGAAGTTGGCTGCGTGTGTGGCTTGAGTTTTTTACTCTCGGTGAATTTCAGTTGCTTATCGTCAAGGACCAGAGACAAGTTGTAATTAGAATTGGACAAAAGGGGGTAATTGTCAAGAGAGATGATGAAGGCAGCAGAGCAGCGAGTGAAAAGGGAAAATGATGAGCCGTTTGCTCTTCTCACTTTCTATCGCGCTCCAGTGCGTCTCACCATTTAATTTGTGCACCGGGTGCGAAGAGATAGAAAGCTCCCAAGGGACACTCCGCTCTCCACTCTTCTCTCGCATTCACAGACAAAAGCCACTCTTCTCAATCATCCCGGCTCTGGAGTGGAGCAGACTGGAAGAATAACCGGAGTAATAATAATGAGAGTAGAAATTGATATGGGCGATGCGAAGAAAAGCGAGAGCCAACCGGAATGGTTGTTTGCATGGAAGGAGCCTCCTCCATTGCGTAACTCACACACTGCCGAGTGGGCTGGCACAAAAGGAAAGGGAGCGAAAGCATTGGGGAAAAAGCATGTAGCATAGCATGGCAAAGCATGGATGTAGGAGAAGGAAACGAAAAGGCAGATTTAATAATAATGCTAATAACACAGCTTAGCGAGAAAAGTGTACAGACCACCAGAAAGGAATGCTTTTGCTCTTTTCTCCAGTTATGATCCACACACAGGTCATGGAACCAGCCGAGTCGAGCCAAATAGGCTTTTCTCGGCTGAAGGGGAAGGGTGGATGGTTTGCGTGCCTTGGAGGAGGTAAAGTGGAGCAAAGTCAGTTTTAAGCTGCCACTCAAATGTGGATTCATTCATATCATCATCTCGTCATCACCCTTTAAATGCTCCTCTTTATTCCTATTCCAATTCATTAATAATCCACTTGATCAGTGCCATCATCAAGAGAAGGGAAGGGATAATGGTTTATCATCACATTCTATTATTCTCCGTCTTCCTTCGCCACTTTTTTCTCTATTTATTTATTTATTGTGTTATTAGCTCCTTATGCTGTGCCATCCACTTGTAAACGGTTTACATCATGTAATACCGTGCTTATAAATGAATCATGGTGGTGATAAGTAATCACTTGTCGACAGATAGTTTCCGATTCCGGATCAATTCCATTTCATTTTTTTTTTGCATAAATGTAGGAAGCAATTTATTTGTTTGCTTACACTATTGCATTACAGAAGAAAATGGAAAGTAAGGGTTATGTGATATCAGGAGGTAATGCACACGTTCACTGAGACGACCACACGGCACGACCCAGTGTCGCTCCTAAGCTACATTATTAACGCTTTATGGACTACTTTCCTCCAGCAGCGCTTCGTTCCATCCTTCTCAATTTTTTACTCATAGAGTTCATGAGGGTATAATAGCAAGGGTCACAGTGGCTCAAGTGCTCAGTTGAGAATTGAAAGTGTGAAGACAGGTTTCAGCAAGGTTTACACGCGTCATTCCTCACTTTCTCACTTTAGAGGAGAAACTTAATCACAATGCCCCACACAGGTAGTTTGGTTTCTACTAATGTAAAGCTACATTACCATTTATTAAAACTAAACTTTTTATTTCTAGATTTACATTTTAAAATATAATTAATTTAAGTGTTTTTAAAAATGTGTGTGAAACACAGGTCAGGCCGGTGTTAATCAGTTGGGTGGAGTCTTTGTGAATGGGAGACCCTTGCCAGATTATGTTCGAAGAAGAATTGTGGAGCTGGCCTTGATGGGAGTTCGTCCTTGTGACATTTCAAGACAGCTTTTGGTGTCGCACGGGTATAATATAATAATATTGCATTTATTATATTTAATAGATCACAAAAATCATTTAACAAAAACAAATTGTAATCACTGAATTACTGGTTCTTACATGTTAAAGTTTAAAACTAAATCTGCACTAAATCTAACAAAAACGTAGCAAAATTTCAGTACATGCGATGTTACAATAAATCTTTGCATTGCCTTCTTCTGACTTGCTTCCGTAAAGGATCAAATGGATGTATCGTGTTTCGCCCCATTTTGAAAATAGAAATGGATAATTCACGTTTATTACGGAGTTAACTAACAATTAAATTAATAATAATTAAAACGCATAGTTCCATGAGTCAACTTATTTCTACTGCTGTCTTGACATAACCTGCCTTTTTAAGTTTGCCAAAATAAAATTTGATTGTCGTAATTTGCAGGTGTGTCTCCAAGATTTTGACGAGGTTTTACGAAACTGGATCTATCAAACCTGGATCCATTGGAGGATCAAAAACAAAGGTGAGAATTGGGGAAAGTTTGCAACAAAACACATAACATACATAGATCAATGAATTAATTATTTGAGAGTGAAAAGAGTAGTTTGTAAATCATTGTATTGTGCTCTTTATTTTTTCATTTCATAGCAAGTTGCAACTCCAAACGTGGTGAAGAAAATCCTTCGACTTAAAGGAGAAAATCCGGCTATGTTTGCATGGGAAATCAGGGAACTCCTTCTGTCCCAACGTGTGTGTGACATTAATTCGTAAGTTCTTTCCTGTGCAAAGAAGAGCAATTTAATAATGTACAACTTCATAGTATGAAGTTCATACGCTTCTTGGTCTATTTTACCACTGTATTGTTAACGTGTGTCCTAGTATCAACATGCCCCAAACTCCTAACATTCCAGTATTTGCATTTCCTATTCTACTATAGGTCAAAATAGACAAGTGACAGTTTCAGAGGCTGATACTTTTTTATTTTTAGAATACCTAGTATCAGTTCCATCAACCGAATTCTCCGAAACTCGGGTATGCTCACGGGAAACGAAGGAAATCATCCTGATTTTGGTGGAAGTGGGCAACCTTGTTCCACCTCTGGCGGCAATGGGGCGAATCGAACAAGCAATCAGAATAGCAACGTAATTTCTCACGGATCAATGAATAATAGGCTTGGACCTTCCGGCACATTCCTCCATCCCTCCTCGGGAGCATCGCAGTCTTGTCACTCCGAGGCTTCTGGTAGCATACCATTGTCATTCAGTAGAAATTCTTATACATCCCCTTCCATTCATAAAAGTCAGTTTTCTCCGGCTTCAGACACGATTGTTACAACTAGTCACAACCGCGGTGGTAGCAGTATTGCTCCAAGAAATTCTAGTTCCTCTACAGCCTCGACTTCCTTAGAAGAAGGAAGGGGAAATAACAGCAATTGCAGTGGGACTGGCCACACCACCACCGCTTCTTTCCAGTTCTCCTTCTCGCAACAGTTTAACTATTTTGCTGGACTTCCCTTCTGGGGAGCATTGCACAGTGGAAGCAAGGCGGCAGCCGCAGATGCGGAAGCTGAACGAAGAAATTTGTCTGCGTGGGCAGCAGCTGCTGCAGATTCATCTTGCAGAGGGAAATCGAAAGGTTATCACGTTAGTCCAACGTCATCGTCTTCAGCTTGTTCTTCGTCTGCTGCCGCAGCAGCAAACGCAGGTCTAACTTTCATGATGCTTGACAATGCGCACAGAAAATTACGAGGTGGTTCCAACGTGAAAACGGCAACCGCTGTCAGCGATGACCATGACGCCATTGTCGTTCCCGACGATGATGACGATGACGACTGTGACGGACCTCACTCTAGTGGAGCAGGAGGTGTCGTCAATCTCTCTACATCCTCATCCTCCTCTTCTACAAGCACCTCAAAATTAAGCAGATTTCTCAACAACCGTCACTATCATTATGGAATTCCCTTTGCCAGTCTCACTTCTCCCCACGGTTTCCATCAACACGCATCTGCTAAAAAAATCAAATCCTTCACGATTGAAGAGTTGCTGAAGCCTGACAGCAATAATTGTAACATTAATAATAACAACAATAACAACGAAACCGATCTAAGTGAAAGGTCAGCAAAATTTAAGTCTAGTCAGTCCGAGACAGAGGGCGCAGCACCAAAGAAAGGAGGCAGCGAAAAGGATTAAATATTGAAATTATAACAAAGAAAAATTAATTGGATATACGAAGCTTTGATTGTAACGATGTAATTCAAACTGCATCATTTGCTTCCTGTAGGCATTTAAGTTAATTTGTTACAGCATCATAGCACAAAATCCAAATTAAACTGAAATGTTGCTCTTTAAATGGTTTTTCATTCAATTTCATTGCACTCATTTTCCCGCATCCGAATTAGATCACGGTCATGACATGACACTTCATAAATCAACTTTTTTTAAATTATTTAATTTCGCATACATAAATAAAAATATTGATAGAAGTAAGTCGTACAAAGGAAGTACAATGACCATAATGTGGTTTAAATAATTAATTTGCTCATTTAATCCAGACTCTAGAAGTCTTTCCTTTGAACGTACTTACACATCCGATTCGCAGCGAAAAGCTAAAAACCACAGACAGAAAGGATTGCGTGGTTAAGTAATTATATTTATTTCTAGCTTTATTTAAAGGAAGAGCGTATTTAAGGATTTACATTTACAGTATTTTCGTTCTAAAAAGAAAATCATGACGTTTAGTTATTTTTTGCTAATTGAACGCAAATTAGTTACGAAAGCAAGTGACGATGGCTAATATTTTTACTTGTTATATAATTATATATATGAGAGTACGTATTCTAGGGTTCAGAAGCATTTTCGCCAATTGGGTTTCATTCCAGAAGGTTCATACGAATTCAACTCAATCAACTCTTAAATTGCAACTATCAAAGCGTGTAGAATTTAAAAACGGATTGAGTCGAAATTAATCCTCAAATTATAAAATTAAAAATGGCAGGCCTGAAACAGTTCAGTTTCAGCTTGTTTCTCATTGTGGTAATGATTTTATCTGCATTGGTTTGGAGAAGTGAATCGCGAAATATTGACTGGTCTTCCTCACCAATTATCACGGGATACGATGATTACGAAGATGAAGACTCTTTTCCGGGGTATGATGACACAGATACTAGACCGAAACGTTTGGCTTTTCCGGTGAGTTAAATGAAATATCATCTTCGTGCTCAACTCAAGTACTACTCATAAACTTTTGAATTCTCAATAAAACGTCCATTTCTCATATTATGTTTGTTTTTAATTTTCATAGGCGGATGTTCAGGAGGTTTGTCCTGAAGGTTTTATTCTGAATCATGCTAGAAACTGTGTTCTGGAAGAAAAAGAGGATAACTATTAATTTTGTTGCTGATTCTACTTACCTAGTTTTAGGTTTATGTTTTTTAATACTTCGATTCTTTGTTTAAATGTAAGACAAATAGTGTATTTTATATCGAAAGTTACTTTTACCTATACGCACGAGCGCACAAACACCATGATATTATCCTTTAATCATATTCGAAAAGGAACTAAAGATGCTTAAATATGCATTTTCACAAGAATTTATGAAGACTTTGGTGTTATTGGTTCCATTAATCCGACACATGCGCCACATCAGTATTCAGTACACGTAAGAACTTATTCATTTTCGAATAAGAAGGACTAGAAGAAAAACGCAAATGCAAATTTACTGTACAGTTTTGGTCTGATTAAGGAATTTAGCTTTCACCTGTATTTGGATTTGTTGCACAAATGATATAATTTGTAATTTACTGCCCTTTACTACAATAAAGTATAATTTGAATTGAGTAAAGCATTTGTCAAATATTACAAGCCACAATGCCAGGTTTTTATCGTGGTTTACTGATTTATTTTGCTTTTCTGACATTTATCAATATAAATGAACCATTAAGTTTACAATCAGCGTTAGGAACTGTCAATGATCTGATTCCAAATCTGAAACTCCAAGTACCCGATCTCGGGTTTTGTGCCTTATATGGCTTGAATGTTCTACCTTCGCTGAAACTGGCTCTGCCACTTACAACTTGTGACAAACCTTTGCAACTCAGTTTAGTTCAGCCACATCCTGATCAGAACAAAAAGACGGTATTTTATCATGAATTTAAACTATTTGTCTTTATAATTTAAATTTTAGGAGATTAAATCCATTTTTCATTATCAAAACATTTTCCCCGTAAAACTGCAGCCACAAATTCTGGAAGCCTACAGATATCCGTTCAAAACCTACAACATTACGACAGAAGATGGCTATATTTTGACAGTATATCGAGTCACCGGTTCTCCTAACAGGAATCCGTCGGAGAAAATGAAAGGCGCTGTTTATTTAAATCCAGGCTTGGCAAGTGCTTCCGACTGTTGGAATTTTCAACCCGGAAGTAGAAATTTACGTAAAGATAAAATTCAAAATTAATATTCCACAAAAAGTGGGTAGCAGATTTATTTTTCACCCCAAGTGGTTTACATACCTGGTATGTTATTTAATACGGCTATATAAGGGACGGCATAAATTCTGACCGGGTAAAACTGTGGCGTGGGTGAAACCTCTAGACCAAATTAAATGTAGTTACAAAAATGCAATTAGGTACGAATATAATTTCTTAAAGTAAAATATTAATTTGTATGAAATCTGACGCTATGGAACAGCTTTCAAGTTAGCAGATGCTGGATTCGATGTTTGGATGGCTAATGCCCGTGGTTCGAGCTATTCTCTCAAACACACAAAATACAAAGCAGACAGAGATTTGCCATACTGGAATTTCAGTTTTCATGAAATGGCAATTCACGATGTTCCGGCGGTCACAAAAACAATTCTGAAAGAAACCCAACAGGAAAAGATATTCTACATTGGTCACTCAATGGGAACCACCCAGTACTTCATCGCCCTTTCTGAAATTCCTGAACTCAATGAAAAGTTCCACGCTGGATTCCTTCTCGCTCCGATCGCCCTCCTCAGTCATATGTATGGCCTAATCAGAGCACTTATTCCTCTCATAAGCACTGATACCCAGTATCAAAATCTGAATCAAATTCTACGGGGACGAATTGAGAACACGCAACAACTTCAGCAAGCCTTTGGAATTTCTGTGGCAAACTTCTGCAGTGTCAAATTATTTAAGTGTGGCGTGTGTGACAATCTAATATTTTTACTTTTCGGGTATAACGGGCCACAAATTAACAGTGTAAGTAGGAGGTAAATATTGATACTGAAGTTCTCAATCTTGCCTTAATTCCTCATTTCTTCTTTGTTTCGCCTGACAGACTGAATTACCCAACATTGTTGCTAAATTCCCCAATAATATCGCTGTCAAGTCCCTTGCTCATTACGCACAAATTACTTCCTCATGCACATTCAGACAGTACGATTATGGAGCAAAGAATCCAGAGAAATATGGAGGGAGCCGTGTTCCACCTTCGTATGACTTGGGAAAAATTAGAACGCCAACCTACTTCTTCTACGCAGAACAAGATAATTTGGGACCGCCAGTTGTAAGCCATTCAATACTATAAAAGTATATTATAATTTTTACCGACCTGACTCAGGTCACCTGAGTGGTATAATTGGTCGCACCTACTCCATGTTAACTTCCCGATTAACATAGGAAGGATACCCACAATTACCAAAGCCCCTTTTAATTGACTAGAAAATTCTGGAAAGTTCTTGAAAATTCCAGACTTTGCTGGACATTAAAAGTGGGACAATCAACCCATTTTAAGTACGTAATATATTACGATTTTACAATTTAACCAAATATTTTAAAACAGGATGTTGAAGAGGTAGCCAAACGACTAACACCGGGTGTCCTGAAACTATTGTACAAAATTCCCGATCTTTTGTTTAATCATGTGGATTTTCTGACTGGGATTGATGCGGATAAAGTACTTTATAACAGAATGCTCTCAGAAATGCTAAAGTTTACTGGGTGAGAAAGTACGATTTTTCAGCTTGATGAATATGAATATTGAATATCCAAAAATGCAAACCTAAAAAGTTTCCAAAATATATAAATGAAAAATTAAAATTGGACTGAAATGCAGTTTTTTTTATTAGTGAGATACAATCACACGTATTTATATGCATTACACTGACAATTCTTCAGAAAAATTTAGAAAATTTCGAAGCAGGACACATAATTTGCATTGGCTACATCGCTGTTGTTGGGTTTCTTGGACAGACTTTTCACACAGGAATTAAATTCTTGATTCTCCGCGAATGTGATATCCACATTGTTGACATAATTGGATATTAATCGTTTAACTTCCTTTGCTAAGATTCCCTTCTCCACCAATTTCAACTTCAGAGTGAGAAATTTCAACTTTTTTGGAGGAGTTCCAACCCCTCCCATTGCATTGTTATTCAAAAAGCTTAAATACAAACTGAGACTGAACATTTCCTCGGTGAGAAGTCTCACCGGAACTGCTAGCTTCTCCAGGGTTGTGCACCCAACGGTCAACATTGCTTCGTAGAAGCCCTTCGCATCATGGTGGAGAAAGCTGTCTCTCACTGTCAATTCGCGGATTTGAGGAAGGTAGAAATGGAGCAAGACATTCACATCCATAATTTGAAGCTGATCACTGTAGCTGTACAAGAGTCCGAGATGAGTTGACAGATCTAAAGAAATCGCCCGGTGGCAAACGTACTTGACGAAATACGCAAGTACCGGCATGGGATACTGATCCATCATGCAACGGGCGCTCAATTGATCCTCCAACCTGAAACCAATTACGATTAAATCAATGTCTAGCATTTTATAGGGATCTGTATTGTAGCTGATAAAATTTTAAATATGTATCTGTTGATTGATTTACGCACCATCCCCTACCAAGAACTATTCCTTCATGACCACCCAATTTTAGTGTGCGAATATTCTTCACTTTCTCAAGGACTCCCCTCAGTTCCAAATACGTTGGCCAATCTTGGAAACGTTCGCAATGCAGTTCAAGATTCCACACGTGACTACCGACGAAGACTAAAAAGTTTTCAACATCTTCGTACGACAAATACTTCTTGTTCATCCAGATTGTGAGGGACTTTCCTGGGAACAAACTTCCCAGACAATTCAATTCATTTTCAGTTATCTTCTCAATGAAGGTAGTGAGGTCCAAGGATGATTTGATGGTAACTGGATGATGACTGGGGAAATGTGAATTGTCAGTCTTCTCGAAGTTTTCGTGAAGGAGGTTGGTAACTTGCGAACTCTTTCGCCATCTCCAACTCCAGTCAAATGCAGGATCCACAGCGAGGACGTCGTCAATTTCCTTTTTCCAAGTACCTGAAATACATCTCAATTTCAGCACATCCTCCATCGAAAGCTGTCCTTTTTTTATTTCATGGACGCAAACAATGCTAGAGATCACCTGCATTTTAAATATAACTTTTACTGACATATTCAAATACTTTTCTAGAGTACTAATTTAAATGAAAGCCGATTACTTTTGGAATGTTTTCTCTGAAACCGGATTCATCAGCTTCGTTGTGAATCTGTAAGGAGTGAAAAGAAACAACTTGAAATTATGTTTCAGGTCTGGCGTCATGTTTAAAGGTCGGAGTCAAAAGATGAATCCAGTAGTCAATGCAGATACAAGGAGCATAAAACGACCGACACTTGTTTATAAGGTAGTACAAAGATTAGAGATAGAAATTCTATCATGAAATATTTATCTTGAAGACAAACCAAAGTAGGTATATTATTCCCAGTCATTTTTAAAGTTGTTGGAATGGAACCTAATACCGGAACTTGATAAGCCGGGAGGGCACCGGGTTAACGTGTTTTTTGCTCTGAGTTTGTGATAAGTAAGTGGCAACTGGCAAAGACTATAAGTACAACTAATTCACACTTAATATTTGTAATTGTAATCTACAATCTACATTTTGGAAAAATGCAAGCCTGACATAAAGATGTATTTTATTCAAATGTGGATAGCTTTTCGCATAGTCGCTTTCAGTTGCTTTGGTGCATGTGTAAGAAAATATGAAAAGGTCCATCGTAATTAGATCATGAAAAGTAGGTATGAGAGTGATAATGATAAATATCAATGCATTGCATCAATCCAATAAAAATAGATTAAGAGTTGTAGCCACATTTTATGAATAAAGCTGACTTGATAATTCGAGTTAATGTAGCAGTGAAATAAAACATTGGTTGTATCGCAGACACAATTAACGTTTTAAGTGTTGTATAGATCAAGAAAACTGATTTTTATTGTCTAAAAAAATTTCTTCGTTTTGAAAAAAAGATCAAAAATTGTTTGAAAAAGTAGAGAAATGTCATCACATTGAGAAAAATTAGATTAAAGTCCAGTTATGATTTTTCAATTGATATTATCAATTCATGTAATAATAATGAATAGTCATGTACATTAATGCGCGTTGAGAAAATTATATTACACCCATTAATAATAATTACTTCTATACATACACACGCATTTGTTTTTATACAGTAATACCTTGCAGACCTGAACTCTCAAAGCCTTTTAATTATCCTGTACTTTTTAATTCTTTTTACGTTTAACATCCCAATCCCAAAAGCTTCAAAATAATCCCTGAAACCACATCTTTCCTAATCAGAAAAAGTTATACAATTCAAACGAAAAAGATTCCATACTGTTCTTCATTCAACACCCAAACCTACGTACTTATCTTAAAAAAATTGGCTACTAAAAAATTAAAATGATAGTTTTACCAGGTTGGTTGAGAAAACTAGATTAAATATTAATTTATTTATCTGGGGTTTTAAAGTTTAACCTGTTCAAAGGTTTTGTTGGTAAAGAATACCAAGTAAAGAATAAACTTGCTCATCCAACTCTCACTTTTACACAATTTAAAACCTTCAATATTTAAAGTATCATGTAATTATTTTTATACAAATAGTCAATAGTTGCGACTTATTAAGTGTATTATTACATTACTCGAGCGAACGGTAACGATGTGGTAATTTACTGAGAATGGCAACAAATCATGATATATACAAATTACAAACTCCAGCTTCTTTCGGTCTCGCCGATATCGTTGAAGAGAATGTTGATTTGGCCAGAGTACAAAAGGCACTTTTTGCCGACCAGTGATGGAGCTCCCAGGTATCGGTGGATCATGAGGTCAGCTTTTTGTCCCTTGTACACCTTCTCCACTTGAAAAGTTACTTCGCCCATCATGGAGGTGAAGAGGTGACCAGGCGAAGAGGCTGAGGTCGAGGTGGTGTCTTGCATTTTAGCAATGATTCTGGGAAGTTTGTATTTTTGACCGCTGAAATGATCAATCATGGTGACACGGTAGTAGTCAGTCTCAAATTCTTCTTCAGAAGGAGTGGAGGATCCACTGTTGTCCGCAGACCCTTCGCAAATTTTGTCATTGTTCTTTTCAGCGTCGGTTTGTGGGGAATTGTTATTTTCTTCGACCTTCAGATTCTTAAGACCTTCTGCAATTTTGTCTGCCGTTTTGTCTTCCGGGGCCACCGAGATTCGCTCTCCGTACAAACTGTAGTTGGACTCATCGTCAGTGGAGATATTTCCCTGGAACCATGAGTGATCTTCTGGAAAGCAGAGATATGCAGTTCCTTGCGCATCCACTGTGTTAACAGGGCTGCAGGAGAGGTTCATCAGTGGGCGACGTCGGCGAACCAAAGGCATTTTTCTTGTTTTGCTTGGTCGTTGACAAGAATGAACAACTTCCGAACTCTGCACTACTGGGGTTGAGTAGCCCGCTTGAAGCATTTGAGAAAAATGCAACGTCAAAATTTTTGCCAAGAAGTTGTCGAAGAATTTGCGAAAGTGATTAAATGACTATTTCGCCTAATGTGCGTACACTTTTTGCTTCTCAATTGTAAAATGCAAAAATGCAGAAAATTGATTTCACTCGAGTCACTTTTAAAAAATGTTTAGGTTAATATCCTAAACGAGGAGTCGGTTCAAAGTTGCAAAAACCAAAGAGTGCTTTTGTCTCACTTCTGGCTTCTTCAAAGTCTGGTTGGCAAATGTTATGTTATGCTTTACTTCACTTTTCTTTCTAACCGAACAATTTGCTATTATATTGCTATTACTGTGCAGATTCAAGAACAAAGCAAAAGTTGTCTCGGTTTTTTATGTCTCTCTTTGTCTGTCTATGAGTGTGTGCGTTAACTCTCGGCAAACTCTGTTTCTGGTTTGTGATACAGCCACGCATTCTCATGGGCTTTATATTCGTTTGGCCTGTGTACCATGTCTTTCTTTTGCATCATTGCTCATTGCTATTCGAGAACACTACAAGGCACGTCCACGTCGTAATAATCTCATCATCATCGGAGTAAACTACTCGTTAAATCCAAGGAGCTGCGGCGTGCAGAGACGAGTTGAGTTGTTTCATATAGCAAATGCAGTTGTTACAAAACTACATAAATAAATTCCGTCACCCTAAATCTAAATAAACGTCTCGTTCTTTCTCGCAGAGTAAACTCTGATGCTATATATTCTTTGATGAATGTGAGTGTATAATATGCATAATAAATAGGCCTGAATTGGTATATGATGTATATTATTTCATTAGGAGGAGAGGTAAGTAAGGTAGCTTCTTGAAATCTTCCTTTTCTTGAAATACTCCCCTGTCTTCAACTTTTCCAGGTACTTGACATGCCGCCTTGGCTTAGAATAACCACGGTCGTCTGGTGTCTGGGTTGGTTTGGTGCACAGCACATCACAATTAACATAATCCTTAGTATGTGATGGACCTGTATTTGCCTAAGAGGGAAAACTACGACACGAGGTACAAAACGCATCGCGGTGCCCTCAGGTCTTTGGGAAATTTTCCACAGGAAAAAGGTCTGTTTTGCTGCAGAAGTACAGAAGCATGAAAAAGAAATCGACAACTTTCAATATTTCTATGAATACATTTAAATTACGTAATTGCGTTGCATTTAATTGCTTTTCATCATGGAGAATTGCATGGAAAGTTGGAAAGATTCATTGACTTGAGCAACGCCGTGAAAATAAGTTTATCTTAATTATTATTGCCATTACATATCGTGGGTAATAATGAACAGTGAATCATGAGGTCACTAGCAAAAACATTCGTGATTCTTGTTGTTTTGATGGCCTATAAAGCAAAAGGACAAATTTTTATTATGACGAAATTCTCTCCATGTGCATTCTGTAAAAAGAAAACAAATAAAAATTTTCAGCTTCGACCACCACAGCAGACGCAGATTCAGAGACCCACAAGGACTTGTTTACAAATCATTGGCATTCGTTTTTCTCTCTTTCAGTTCTGAGTTCTTCTAGAACTGAAAAGAAGAAACTTCTCCATGCAATCCTCCATCCCAACAGTAAAGTTTTTCCTTTATTTCTGAAATTAAATGTACTTTATATATACAATGCGCATATGTATGTATGTATTTATTCATTTATACTAATGGAAAATTTGTACGTAGTATTATACCTAATAAGAATTGACAAAACAAATTGTAAAGATATACAAAGTTCATAAAGAAAGAGTGCAGGCGAGATAGCATTTTAAACAAATAAGAAAGTGTTAAAAGTGTAGTAAGGAGTACATCACATCACATTACTTCTACAGCTACAGCCGCTTCTCTTTCTTAATCCCTATTTCCTAGCCAATAGGTATCTGAAATGGAAAAGATAACGGAGGGTGTGCTACAACAGCCTCTCTTCATTTGTTCGTTTATTGTAGATTTTAAGTAATGACCAAAATGAACTTGGGACTGTTGGGACTATGTGACTTCGCTGGGCCAGGATATGTCATGTCGTAGATGCCTACACATTTACTAATACAATATGCATATTTACTGTAATATGTAAATTTTTAGATGCATCAAGTTTCAGTATAAAATGAAAAGTAAGTCGAGTTGTGTCGAGAAGTAAATTGAGAAGTAAACGCAATGTTCTGGTCTTGGTCAAGGTAATTTTCCACTGTCATAAGATTCCACGTGTGGATGGACGACCTGGTAGGATATTTCAGAGACTTAACAAATATTGTTGTTGTTGTTTGTGTTGTGCCTCACAGACAGGACAAAAGAACGTTCACTTCTTCATTGTATCGCTACATGATGTGCGGTGTTAGGTTGATAGGAATATTTTTATATGTACTTCGTTTCATTTTTTCATTTTTCATTTCTAGTTTGTTCACTTTAAATACTAAAGATGATCGAGCCTTTGACCCATTATTACCCATTCACGACTTGAATGCCTGTTCACTTTTCAAATTACTACCAAAGTATAAAATTGTATAACATTTGTAACGTAATCAGTAATTATCATCAAATCCGAGTTTCACTTTGCATTCAAAATTATTTCATTGTTGAGTCACATATGTACATTACAGAAGCAATGCTGGGTGGGTAACGTTGATGAAGCTTGGTTTACAGACAGTGTACGAAAGATGAGATTAGGAGCGATAACGAATGATGCGAAAGAAAGAGTGGCAGAGGGATGCATTTCAGAAGTTGGACTTTGACTTGTTGACAAAATAAAAAACACTAACAAAGTCCACGTAGGTGGCTCAACTCTCCTAGTTCAACCGACGATGGTTGCAACGAAAAAATAACTTTAGCTTGTTTCGTTCACTCACTTTCGTTCATGGTAGTTCAGGATAGAGTGGAAACGTTTCTGCAATTTGTTTTTTTCTTCATCATTGCTGCAATTAATTCAAACAAACTAAACATCATGGCTTATGATTAAAAACATTCGTTCACTCATGTTACTCAAATATTTTGCTGTTAAAAATACAAAATGTGTAAAACACAGTATTTACAATTTTACAAGACCGGAAAATCTACAGCAATTAGAATTCTCATGGCTTGCCAATGAAATGCTTTTTCCTGGAAAGATTATAAAAAGGCAAAGTAAAGAGGTGCGAATCGTGACATGAACCGTTGATAGCTTGTTTCGTTCACTCACTTTCGTTCATGGTAGTTCAGGATAGAGTGGAAACGTTTCTGCAATTTGTTTTTTTCTTCCTCATTGCTTCAATTAATTCAAACAAACCAAAAATCATAAACCATATGGCTTATATGATTAAAAACATTTTACTCGTTCACTCATGTTACTCATATATTTTTCTGTTAAAAATACAAAATGTGTAAAACACAGTATTTACAAATTTACAAGACCGGATTGAGGAAAAATCTACAGCAATTAGAATTCTCATGGCTTGCCAATGAAATGCTTTTTCCTGGAAAGATTATAAAAAGGCAAAGTAAAGAGGTGCGAATCGTGAGTCACGATTCGTGACATGAACCGTTGACAGAAAATGTAGATATCCCAACGATAAAAATTCGACTGGCTTGACCCAGATAGAAGCTTTGTCACCTTGAGACCTAAATTTTATCCACGTGTGAAATCGTACATACATACACCAAAAATAATAATTTGCAGGCCTTACTATGGATTACACTTAAATAGTGCGTACATGCGTTTCTTTATTCTTAAGCAAACTTTGCAGTTTGTACTTTGTGATTTAATGCAACTTAGATTGGAGATTTGGGTTAGCTCCGTTTGCTTTTGCTTCTGGCACGCACTGCGCCATTGCATTGTAAGCCATAGTTGAACTTATATCGTGTGCCATGTACGTGGTAGCTATTCCAGTTTCAGCCAAAATTCTTATTGAATGGAAGTAAGAGGATCTTTTTCAAGAGCAAATAGTGCGTAGAATGGAATGGAACAAACTAAATTTTTTGTTCAGTCCATAAAGTTCACATTATTGTATTAAGACGATGATAAATGCGATTGAGTTACAATTACATTCATTACTACAAGTTTGTTGTCCTTTAATCTAACTCATTTACTCATTCGTCACAGATCACACATTCACACAGTCAACATGATAATAGTCGGAAAAATATTTAACTCCCAATTCAATTGCCATATGCCATAGACCAGCTGCCATTGTTTATTATAATTGTATCAGGATGAGGTCAAAACGTTATATGGATTTGTTGATAGAAGGAGGTGTGACAGTACGCGTTGAAGGAAGGGCCACAGCTCGAGCTAGGTTTAAATGTCACAAGTTTCAAGCAAGTTCAATAAAGTAATCTTTCCTTTATGTGTTTTTGATGATTCAAAACACTCAATAATTAAAAGAATTACAATTTCCTTCATTTACAAGTTTAGGAAATAGATGAAAGTGTGAATCATTTGAATTATAGCATTGGGCACCAACGTCATCAATTGACGTTTTTCTCTATTTATCTTCGTTAAATTTTAATCACATGAACATTTTAATCATACGTAATTTTCAGACAACAGTGTACACATATAAGAACTTATAACTGAAGGAATTCCTTTCCTTGTGATTGAAAAACACTTTCTTTGTGATACTTTTTGCAGAGTATTACATTACATGAACATGGTGTTATGTATCTTTGTGATCATTAGAATTTTGCACATCAACGAAACGCTTAAAGCTTACTTTTTATTTTTCTCTGAAATGATATCTAAACCATTACATATAATGGATTCTTCGTTTCCTGCTTTATGTACATAAGCAGCAAAGTTATAGGTCAAAAGGTCTGAGTAAGGAGACAAAGAACATGCTTTTATGAAACAAGCGCAGGCTTATCATAGTATGGCACAGGACATGAATATAAAAGTGTCACTGGAAAGCGTTTACATACAATGTACACATAGCAAAGCACCTTCGTAGTAAAAAATCTGCTAGCAAAGATGATTCCACTTTGTCAATATTTTTCTCTGCTAAGCAGAAATAACCTTACATGTTACTGATCCAATTCATTGAAGTGCTGACAAATATCGGCTTCCTAGCAGTAATCTGTCGTTTCAAATTTTGAAGCGATTTTTATGGAAGTTTGTCATCGTATTTGTAACTCAATAATTTACTTTATGCAAACGCAAACTTGTAACTTTCATGACAATTTGTATTGTTCAATGTAACTTGATTGACGGATCACGAGAGTTTAATAATTGTAATGATTCATATCATAAAAGAAAAAAGAACCGAAAACGTTTTCCAGTACATGAAAATGTTTTACATCCCTTACTTAACTCGAAGATTTTATGTTGAATTGGAATTGAAATCCTCATTTACATTTTATTGTTACATATCTGATTACATAATCTACGTTGCATTTTTATCTGAATCACATGAAAACATTCTGTGTCTGAAGCGCAGGGTGGATTTACATATGCCGGTGTTATTATTGCTCCCTAATATCAGACACAAAACTAGACATACGCATTAAATGTGAGACAAACCACTACATATCGTACGATATGATTTGTTGCTGCATAACTCCTGGAGTAAGTTACAAAAGTACTTCGTATCATTCCATTCCAACCCAGACTTTGAAGGACGAAAAAATAAGTCGGTTACATACATTTTGCAGTGTTTTTTATTTTATTTTCAAACATGATTACATGATGCTCACACTCAATATTTGATTGATTTTAGAATTTACAGTTAACGGGAACGGAAATATTTTTGCCAGCATCAGATCCAATTATTGCAACATTTATGTATATTGCTTTTCAGTATTTAGCGGTGATGCCATAATGCGACCCACATTGATATTCAGATTAGATTAATTTCGAATAGTGCCATTGGATAAAATTTAATCTAGACTTTTAACATTCGATGCTTTTTCTGCTCAACTTAATAATCTAGACTTTTAACATTCGATGCTTTTTCTGCTCAACTTTCATCAGATAATCTATGCAAGGTTTTCGTTTCGGGTGATTGGGTTTAAAACGATCACGTTTTTTTAATCCTATATTCCCAGTTTCGCAATTGCAAGTTAAGTCGAAAGATTTTATGCCTATTAACAATCATATCTTAACCTGATACTTTAGAGGTTACTAGATAAGCTTTTTATTTTAGCCTCGCCAATTTATATTCAAATCGTTTTTAAAGATTTACGTAGTTTATAATTCTCACACTTTAATTTTACTGGGATTATGTAATATAAAGAATTGCAACTAATTGCAATTGATATAAAAACTCCCTATTGATAAAACTAATCCTTTTAAAAAAAAATACTGTAGAAGCAATGATGACATTAAGGCGGATGAAAATACTCGTGATTTCTACTAATTTGAATTTTTTGACACAATTTCGCAATATAGTAATATTGTTAAGTATTGTCAAATATAAATATGTTAGCATCTACTTGATAGAAACAGTAATCGGTCGTAGTAATTAATTGAGCTGTTAAAATTCCTGAATGAGTCTCTGTTTAGAGAATCTTCACTAGTTAAATCGTAAGAATGTAAGATCATCTTTTTGATAAGATTTGGGGCGATTAATTACTATCGAATAATATTATTAGATGTATTATCAAGAAATTGAAAGCGGATTATACAGACACATCTAACTGCTCTGAAATTTTGATGATTTGAACTACGCACAAATTTTGGACACCGCTGACGTTTCAGTCGTAGTCGCCAGTCGCCATACCATAGCACTGTCACCTCATTATTTTACTATTTAAAGAGTCATTATCAGTCTCACTTTAATCAGGTCACCGCCAAACACTTAAGAAGACAGAAGGCTCACATATTTGACAGAGAGAGACAGATTTGTCTGAAGTGATCATCCGATAAATCATTTAGTGTGGATTTCATTGCACTTTTCTAGCACCATTTATAAAGCAAAGTAATAAACATCTTTCACGTACATATGAATAGCAAAATGATTTATGTTAATTGGGTGTGTATGAAATATTTTAAATTTCGCAATTGCAGTATCATTAATGTTGTTTTATTTGAATAAGCGACACTGACAGTGCATTTTGTAATAATAACCGAATTGTGTGATCATACCCACAACACTTAGACAGAGTTGGATTGCTATTTCGAAGGCCTTTATTAGAGCAATTAATGATCATTGCGAAATTTGATACTAAATTTTTCTAAAACGAATTAAGTGAATTTGCACCTAGTATATTTTGATAATCTAATAAATGTCATGGTCAAAAATAGAAAATGCAATGAAGCCAAAGCTTTATGAATGCAGATAGTTTTGCAGCAAAAATATACAAGAAAATGCCAAATAAACGAATGAATGCTTTCTTTAAGTTAATTATTGAATAGAACATCTTACCGACTGGCGACAAGTCTTTTCAATCCATTGGTCTATCATTATCTGAACGCCACTACCACAATGTCAAGGTTGGTAATAAATCACTCCTACTCTTAAAACATTATTGTGGTAGGGTTAGGAGCTAGAGATAACCTGAATCGTGACACCGAATTATTTTTACGTGCCATTAAATTCATAACTCAAAATGGGAGAAATTGCTGCATCCATCATCATACATACATACTTAAAATGTCAATGTGAAAACTTTAAATGATCTACTACTCCAGAACCAATTAGTTTAATGTAATCGTCGATGATTCAACTCCACATATCGCAAAAGTAATTATTGCGAAGACAAGAACCTGAATCTTCACCTTCATTCCACCTTCCCGTCACTTGTGCCAGTCCTTATCTTAGGCTTTTACTTTTGTTTACTTTCCAGGTGAAAGGTTATAATCTCTTGCTGTGGCTTCTACCAGCGGAACAAAAATTTGGGATGGTTTTGGCTATAAATGTATGTAAATTTGTTGTTATGTTGAACTTTGCCTCTGACCGATAATAGTACTAATTAGTGTGAATCAGCTCAAGTCATTTTCGTCTTTTTATTGCAAAGGTGCATTTTTGACACTTGTTTTTAATTACAAAACTGGAATTAAATATGACATTTGTGATTTACATTGAAATTATCAAAGAGGCTTACCTAATTTTGCATTTCTTTTTTCTTGATACGATACGATACAATTGACTTTTATACAGATTATACAGAAGTGAAATTACGCTCGTCGGTTACTTTAATCTTCCAGATTTGCTCAAACTGGTTGATTTAGCAAGTAGTGCTATATTTGTGAATTACTAGTTTTAGGAATTCAATTCAATTCCTCTAAAATCAATAAATCTTTTTTAACTCTAAATTAATTGAGTACTGAATAAAACATTCAAACTTGGATGATGTAGGTTTGTGTGGGCAGGACAAACATGGTTAAGTTAATACACTACAATTAAATGTACATAAA
>VYYJ01000962.1:0-39631 GCA_021029165.1 Cyphoderus albinus
ATTATTATTGCGTAATGATAATTGGATATTGTTTCTTTGTGCAGTTGGCAATAATATTACATGCATTTCATCTTCCGATGTGCATCCAGCGTCTTGTCACGTCAAGTCATTCTCATTCTCGCTCTCTCTATATATCGTTTTGCCTCTTTTTATTGTGCGAAGCAATGGCAAACGAGAAAAAGTCCAATTGCTTTGCTGGTTATTGCAAATCCATGTTTGGAGAAGAAGTTTCTCTCTTGTTTTTTTTTTCTTTCATGTCTTGATCAATTTTGTTCATGTTGTTCTTTGTAGGGAGGGGGAACTTGTTTGCGACTGCAGACACAACACAGCCGGTAAGTGCCTTGTTGCTTTTTTTTTACTTTGTTTAGTGATTGTTTCATTGACAAGAATAAGTTTTCCTCATGCAGGTCGTGACTGTGAACGATGTAAACCATTTTATCTGGACCGACCTTGGGGTCGTGCTACTTCGCGAGACCCCCATGAATGCCGAGGTAATCAAATGTTTCTTTTTTCCGCTATTTTTCTTTGTAGATTGTTGGGAGTCAAAAACGCTCTTTTTATTTTCTCCTTGATAATCAGTCGACTCGAAAACGTTCTGTGAATTTTTACACACCATTTTTTACATTTTTGAAAATAATTTTATAATATGAATTACTGTCATAAACAAATACAAAACGGCGGAAGTGCATTGTTGTGTAACTCCATTGTTGCATTTGTGTATACTTAAATGCAACTCTTGTAATTCTTTCATAAAAGTTTGTGTACCCAAAACATTCGAGGGTGGGTCCTACTTCAAGTGGGAAAACACCGTAAAATTGAATTGCATTTCATTCAAAAATCCAAAAATCTCAGAAAATCGTTCTCTGCAATCTTTTCCTTTTTCATAGATCTGATTTTTATCAACTCTGTCAATTCATTCTGATTTTTATTTTGTTGGATTTGGTGGATATTTGATCATTGTTGTCTCATATTTACTGGAAATTTATATACAATTGTAAATTGCTAGTAGACGTATTAACTGTATTAGAAGACAGTAGCAACTTCGTTTAGTTATATTTCTTTAAACACGAACAAAAAGCAACGACAACAATGAGTCTTTCCATTCATGTGTCACATTACCCACCTAACCTGCACATTGGCATTCTTCATTTCCTCCTTTGCTTGGGATAAATATCTACAAAAGTTGGTTTTATTTCTTCTCCAACCCGGTGAACCTTCACAGTGTGTGTACCTGTAAACACAATTTTCAGGGACATAAAACCAAGATACAAAGAAATTACATTTACACGATAAATCCTAGAGTTTCGTTTATTCAAAAAATGTTTATGGCCACGGCCAGCATAGTTGCAAAACAATATTCAAGATTTTTCCAGAATTTCACAAAAGCCAGAGAGGAGAATTTTTCAGAACGTAAAAAGCCATATTTTATGAATTAACTAAACTAAACCAGCAACCTTTGCATAACAAAGGTTTTGCATTTACAAGTACATCGACACATTATAATGTTTGACATTTAATAATCATACATTGTCACATTACTATCGTCAGCATCTGATAGTCATCCACTTTTCCCTTTTCCGCTTGTTTACAAAGTCAAAACTATAATGTAACTTTATCACTGGATGAAAAGAATTCTCCAGCTATTGCATGTCGAAAGACGATGGCATATTTTTCATATACGCATAGTGTTCCTGATGATACTTTCAGATACCTATAGCCATTGAATTAGGAAAGACACGATTTTCCTAATACTTTTATAGCTGACAGAAACCAATTTCTTTTTTCTTTCTCTTGTGAGTGAACCAACAATCATCAACTATTTACTATTTTACGTATTAGTCCACCTACAACAAAATAAAAGATTTTACTGCTCGCCACTTTTCCATATATATAAAAACGCAAGGAAAGCACAACAAAGGTCTTTAGGCTGATTGTGAGTTGATGAAATGTGAAATACTTTGTTTATGTTGATAACCGTAACGCATGCCAGGTCTTTGGAATATAGGTAAACCCAAGTAACCCTAACCCTGCTGTAAGTATTCAATTCAGCGCAGAGTTGTTCGTTTTAGTTTGCAAGAAAAGTGAATAGCATATTTTGTGGAGATATGTAAAAGAAAAGAGTAAAATATGCGAGTGGTTGGAAGGTATGTGCTGTTGTGGCTGGCTTTTTGTTCCTTTGCGGCTTTTATGTGATTTACCTACTTTACTTGAGAGACTCACTAATATAATACAAGTAAGAAGATGACGATACGGTGATAAAAATCCATTGTTCTCAACTCGTTGTAAATTTTCTTTCTTCTTTGACTCTGGACTCTGGAGTTCAATTCAATTCCTTTTATTATTCATTCATCCATTTTCATTGTTTTCCAAGTTAGCCGGCTGAGTGGAGTTTAGGGATACAAAGAAACACTGGCACAAAAGTGGATTAGTGGAAGATAGGAAAAGACTGTTTAAATGTTTTCAAACTTTGCTTAATATGTTTGGGTGACGGGGACCGGGACCAGACCAGACGATGTGATGATAATGGCAGAGAATTTTACAGACGAAAAAGAAAAGAGAAAGAAGTAAAACGTATTTATTGGCTTGCCAAAGTTAAAAATAGTTTGTCTTGTTCTCTTCTTCAATTGATTTCAGTCGTTTTCTCTCAAGTGAAAACTATCCTCTTCTACTTAATTGGAAGTCGCAAACACTTCAATGAGAATCCTTGGAAAATGTTAATATTACAAGCCAGTATGGAATTAGATTTGATTTTGATAGTTGACACAAATGCAGTTCAATGCGGAGATACGCACAGTTGAGTAGATTAATATAAGTACATATTTCATTAATATATGCAAATACTGCGTTTGAGTGAAGCAATTTGCTTCAAGCAAAGAAAAGTATGAAAATGATGTATCTGGAGAATTCAAAATCCATCGTTGCCTTCTATTCAAACACTCGTTCCGTGCAATTTCATTTCGTTATGCATGTTGTCAGTTGAGCTGTCTTCTGGTTGCAATCTGAGCCATAAATATTATGCAAAATGCCTTTTTATTGTAACAAAAATGTAGAGACGTTTGACACGACATCCATCCAACAAACCAAAGCACAAAGCTGTGTTCACGCTCATCATCATCTTCAGACGTTATGAATTGCAAGGACGTGAATACAAACGGAAAAGTTTCACTTAAAAGTAAAAACTGTTTTGGCTTGAAGTGTTTTGACGTACTCGCTGCTCTCCATTTCTTCGGCGTCTCTCTTTCAACAGGTAATCAACCATCTCCACCAACCACCGAAAATGTAAACTGTATCAGGCAACAGCGAATAGCATTTGTTAGAAAGATGTGATGCGATTGACGGATAAACCATAGCACGTGGATAAATAACATCCACAAAAGAAGATGTATTGCTTAAACAAAAAAACTATACGATACTTTTACATCAACTGCTTGAGGAGTTGATAAGCGCTTTAGATAAAAGCATGCACCTTTTTTCTCTGACTTAATTTTCGCTTGTTTGTAATACTTTTTACTGCCGTTTTCTTATTCCACAAGGAAAAAAGGCGACAGGATCTAAAAGAAAAAGTAGTGCTACCTCGGGTATTTTAAATAAGGTTCTATCAACATTCACATATTATTCACTTTCGAATCTGAGCCACGCCAATATGTGTAAGCGAGCATTTTGTCAGTTGGGCGGATTTACTCTATAGCCCATGATGCGAAGGGTGTATGAATATGAATTCCTCGAAGGTCCACTGAAACTGAACCACGCACGCATTGCTCTCAGTGCCTGGTGGCTCTGCAAAAGACTTGTTCTTTAAGTGAAATGCATTCATTTATCTGACTATCCTACTTTCCCAATAACAATTTCCTGCGTCGCCACTTTTCCAATTTTTTATACAAATGCCTACAATACTCACAAACAACTTATGGATCTGGAGTATTAAGCACCGCTGGAGAAGATATGTGTCGTGGTGTCGTCGTGTCAGGAACCCGCACGTTCTTCCCGATCGTTGAGTCGTCCATCGTCTCGATCCTCTTCCTTGTTTCAAGACAAGTGATGAATAACAACGAACTATCGCACATGTAGACTGGTTTTAGCAGAGAAGGATCTTCTTTCGTTCTCCATCGGCTGGGTGCATTTGTTTTATAAAGAAAACAGAAAGCGCACCCACGTACATCATTTGCAGTTTTTTTGTTCCGTTTTGTACTATGTCGACAGGACATGTAGAACACAGGAGATATGCATAGTATTATCATATATGTGCATTATTGAATTTGGTTCCCGAGGAGTTATGCTTCACTTGATACACTTGAGGATTAGTGTATTAGATAGCGCGAGTTATGTATATAAGATCGGATTTCTGCAGTCTTTCACCATTCCTATCATCGACACTGTATCTGATCACAACAGGCAGGAGGGAATGCGGAAGACATGGGCAATGAAAGAAAAAACACGGACAAGTTGCGACAAATTATCCAGTAACTGATTCGCTGGAATGAGGTTGAGCATGGATTGAATATCAATTTTTTGGATATTGTTCAGACTTGAGGAACGTGCACACTCTGATCTAGAACCGTTGGTCCTTTCCCAAAATGTGTGCGTCGTTGGTCGCATTTTTTGGAAGGAAAGTTTTTGGAATGGGTGGGAATTTAGAGTGTGCTGTAATGGCTGTAATATGGTACATGGGACATGATCATCATTAACTATACGGCAAACCAATGCTCTTTGACAATCGCAGGAATTCCTCTATTGAAATGGACAAAAACTATACTTTTCAACAGTTTTCCTTGGAGCATTTTTCTTTTTCGTTTTATTCAATTTTTCAATTGTACCTCGCGACTCCAGCGACTCACTGATACCTATTTTCATTTCTGATTTCATTGTAAGGTAAAGTATGTGATTCTGCTCCGTTTAAGTCACCTTTCCGAGGTATTTTAACTTCTGTGATGTAGTGCCGATAAGCTCTTTTAAGCTCGCATGCCTACCAATGTTATCTTCATGTCACGATCTCTCGTTTTTATAAGGAAAAAGGATGATGCAATGTGCCTAAAAATGTATTTTGAGCTTGGGCTTTCAATGCGAACTGAACGAATGTAAAATGAGGCTGAAGTTGACAGAAAGTAAATTGACTGCAAAAATTTCTTTGACAAAGAGTAAACTTGAGAAAGAAAGTCTTTTTTTTTTGCTATAATGCGGTGGAATATGGTGATTGACAAAGCGTTGAAAATAGGTAGAAAATAGGGAGCCAATGACATGTCATTAATTTGGCGAATAAAAAAATAAGCTCCGAAGTTATCCTTTAACTGCCACAGACTCAAAGGAAGACAGCCAAGAAACGTAATGTAGGTATCTGGAACTAGATTAACGTTTACACAATTTCTGAGTTATTTGTTCCTGTTTCCTAAACGGATAATTTACGAATTTCCACCAAAACTAATAAGAGAAGCAGCTGGTGAGCTCGGGCATACGTTTCTTAAAGGCGACCGCATTAAAACAAGATTCACTTGAGAACAGGAAAGTATTTTCCTTCGGAAAAATTAACTAGACGAAAATACCAAGCCTCTTATAGTATTACCTAATTCAATTCATAGTTAGCATACCAAAAGAAACGAATGACATTCTCAGGTACACACGCACCTAACCAGACTTAACTGACACTGTGCACTGGAATGAGCTGCGTAAAGAGTACTGGAGAAGTGAAGGAAACCGAGGAGAACGACGAGACGACAAAGAAAAGGGAGCAGTGTTGCGGTGCTCCCAAGTTTCCTAATTTCGTTAGGAGGATACAGAATAAAGTCGCTTGAAAGAACCATGGCCATGTCATGATGTATGTTATGTAATATCACTTATATATGACTCTATTCATTCCAGCAATAATGTTGTCATACATTCTCGGTCGGGCCCTAGTCTTAATAAACTTTACACACATACAACAAAATTAGGAGTCGAAGCGAGAAAAAATTTATCTTAGGGTAGCAATGCGCGCGCCTCTGTAATAATAATAATAATACGATACATTTTTTAACAACCACAATAAGAAAAGGGTCAAGTAGTGTCATTACGATATGGTATCATAACAAGAAAAATAATATACACAGTAGCAGCAGCTTAGCATTATATCATATGGGGTATAAAGAAAGTGAAGTTGGAAAAAATGAGGTTTAATCACTAGCAGACAAGGCACGCGGAACAAGAAACAAAACCGTCAGTTCATATCGTTTGAACAAGATAATTTTAACAAGGTATTTTGAAAGACCAGAGAAAATTTTATTTTCAACTTGTAGGTCTGTCGGTAGCCAACAATTCAGATCTAGAGAACAGAATGGATTTTTGAAAAATATTTTCTGGTTTCCACTTCCTCGGGCCGTCTAGTCTAGTTAGATTATTCTCACAGGTTTATTTACAATAATTCTTCTGCGGGTGATATGTTGTGCAACAGTCGTAAACATGAAGAAGAGAGGTAGGTTAATAATGGGAAAATATGAGTAAGTTAAATAAATCTATTATGCAGTAGGATTTTTCGGGAAAATTCAGAAGGAAAAAAGCGGGGGAGTAAACAAAGCGCAACAGAGATTCTCCTACTCATCATCACCATGAATGTATGAAAAGAGATCACAACAAAATACAGTTTTTGGATCCATTTTTCATCTGCTCTGCTGTTCATCGACCCTTTTCCAGCTTTCTGCTTGTCTTTTATTTCCCCTAAATTTTCAGTTTTTGCCTATGTCCTATGCACCATTTACAGACATTTTTGTAGCAAACACAAAACTTTAAGCAAAGATAAAACATGCCGAAAATTTGGTTCATTGGCTTTTATAAAAACAGCATGCAGCTACGCCTAGTCACTGATTCGTTTGATCAAATCCGCATTCAAGTATTATATAGGTATTATAAAATGCATGTACTGCAGCTAGATTTTTGTAATAAAGTTCTGAAAGACAAATTCAATACTAGAAATAATTTTTCCAAAGTAAAAAGTACACAATGAAAACTTTCCAAAAACTCTGGTTGGTTGTTCTCCTTACAACTTTGCTGATGCTTCAATTGAGGGCGAACTTAGTGAAATGTATCCACCTAGATTATACTTTTGTCCAGTCCACTGGAGCACAGACTTTTCCTTCTTCTCTTAGCTCATGCATTTTTGCACCCCAGTTGACAGATGCATCACATCACGTGGTGTAGCCTCGAGCCGCAATATTTACAATTTATTACTGGCACATAACGAATGAAGCCCAAGTCCGAAAGTCTTTCCATCCATCCAACCATCTATTTTATTTAAGTTTTTGTGTGGTGACACTGACTATGCTGTATATTTTTACGGTCAACTAAATGGGGACACGAAGTGGTGCGAGATCTCTTTTCCGGAAAAAGCACTATAAAAGTTGATCTCCCTTTTTCTCAAATACTTTGGCTTTGATGAAATGCAATATAAAGTTTTCTCCCAGTTTCATGTTTTCATGTTCAAGCTTTGTTGTCCCCTTTTTGGGATATGTTTGGACGTAACTTGCAAACAAACATTGTTAGGGGACAAAATGCTTGGTGTTACAGGGTATAAAAATGTGTCATTAAGAAATAATAGAGAAGGAAGTATTTTTGTGTTTATAAATAATAATAAGGGTGGAGTGCGTATTTTGGGTTCGGAGTGTGTGGACTAGTTTTCGCGGTGTGGAGGATGATGATGGCGGGTGACGAAAACAAGTAAACATGTAATCATAATAACTTGTCACCTCCTCCTTCGACATGAAATGTGAAGCAGTTTCCCCTCAAATTAACAAACAACTCTCAGAAGTTACTGCAGACAGGATAAAAATGCAAATATGTACAGAGTACAGACAGATGTATTTATCTTTGATGGTGATGGCCTTGGAGTTACTCTTGCCATCAGCTGGATGGATGGTCTCCGCAAGCAATTTGAAAAGTCACCTGTGCAAAATGAAAGGCCTTTTCTGTCATCCAAACTTCTGGATTACAACCTTCATAAAAGTAACATTAATTATATAGTTTTTGAACTTGAAAGAGAAGCGCTTTTGAAGTGCTTATATAACACAAATTTAATTTTGTCACAGTCCCTGTCTTGCTCTATCACGTTGCACTCAATACTCGCGATCAGCCAATTGCAATGGTTAAACTGAGGGGTAATGTTAACGAAGAGTAAATCTTTGAAAAAGGGAAAAAGGGGAGAAAATGTATGAACTCTCTTTCTCCTCTTCTTATGAATGCACTGCTCAGAGATGCGTGTAAATGCACATTGGCATCATCACTGGTAATACCTTATTTCGTTGTATTTGCTTATTATTATCATCATCTTTACCATTATCCGGGATGCAAATTCTTTTGGGTGGTCTGTCCCATTATTTTGTGGGGGAAAGTTTGAGGCAGGTTTGCTGACATTCCAGGTTTCGGCTCTACAAGAAGGGAAAATGGGCTTTACTTACTGAGCTTTTTGCTTCTTGTCGAATGATATCGTAGTAGTAGCGCATCACTCTTCCACTTACATTTCGTCACGCTCCACTGGACGTATACAAGCTTCTCCGAGATTCAACTCCTTTCAAATAAGGTATGGCTGAAGTACTTAAAATGAAGTGAAGTGCAATGTTAGGGGTTTATGGTTAAAATTATGTCGGATTGGCTCAGAGTCAAATGGATGAATTTCTGTTTTGGGACCGTACTTCTCTCATTTACCACTGCATTTAATAACAGCCAATATTACATCTTTCCTTCCCTCTTACCAAGAGGATGTTTGTAATAAATCCACTGTATTGTTACAATTATTTGTTCGAGTGGTATTTTGAGTACCGTTGAAATTGATACACTACATACGACTAACGTTAGTTACATTGTGCAATTAAATGTGGCGATGAACATATTCTTCCGCTTCAATAAACTACACACTGCTAAGGTGCATTTATTCTCATGATTTTATGGCTTTATAAAAACCTGCGAATGCGAGAAAGGTAAGGTAGGATTGAATCATGGATTGAAAATGATGCATTACATTGAGATTTGCCTCGTACCTTTGCATTCGACGTACCGCTGTGTAATGCAAATGCAGTGTTACATTTTTGTCATTTAATAAGAGTCTTGTTAAATTGTTATTAGTGAGTACCTCTATTTTCACATAATGTGCTGACGATGAAAACAATAAAAATTTCAGTTCTCCTTGTTGACGTACCCTGTAGGTGGGTGGTGGTGGTTTCTACGTGTACCACTGAGGAGTAACACCTTCACCACAATACAAAACACCGCAACTTTTACAAACGTTTAAAATATAATATTTGTAACAAAAACAGGAGGAGAGTGCGATGATTATTGTGGAGAAGGGGAACGCTTTTTGGATGCTCGTTAGAAAAAGTTCAAAAAGATTTTTACTTTGGTCCCGACATGGTTTTTTTTTTTGCCGGCTGAGTCACGTTTTTATTGTACAGCAGTGTATCCTTCGGATTTTATTTATATTAAAGCTGCTACTTCAACATTCAGTGTTTTACTCTTCTGTTGCTTGTTTGCACCCAGAGCAGCAGTGTACGGAAAATGAGAAAGATTAGAAACGGTGATTACTTTTTTTCTCGTTGTACACTTCTGCTGAAATACTTCTACTTATTTGGCTGGAGAACTTAACTGGTCTGGTATAAGTATGTGTGACGAATTAATTTCGTCACATAAAGCAAAACTATCTAAAACTTGGAGTCATGTTGTAAGTAATGTTGATGAATGAATAGTTGAAAGATTGCGTGAGTGGTTGACGCTGATATTCTTAATGAAGAAGAGTATGAATCGGTAGGTGGCCCAAAGCAGTAGAGGCAAATTAATGTCGGCAAAACTCTTTGCATTGAAGCAATGGCAGGTTTTGTTGCATAGGGGTAATCTTGTATGGAAAAGTCCGCATTTCACGTGGGCACTTTATGACCATGACCTTTCCTTTTGAGCTTTTTAGGTTTTAACCCTACTGTAACTGTACGCTATAGTTTATAATCTATCACGTGAAAACTGCAAAATGTAATGGATTCTATTTTAGTCAAGCGACGTATTAATTTTAAGGATTAATTGAGTTTCCAAGTTCTTTTACCTTTTTCTTTGATTTCCTTCTCTTAGATTTGGTTGCGAGTTTTTGTCTGTAGCATTTGAGAAAACTTTTCTCTGTTTTCTCTACTACATTGCGTATAATTGTACAAGGATGTAATACCTATTCGTCTTAAAGTCAGAAAGATGGAAAAAACAGATACGAGAAGGACATCAAGGAAGACGCATAAAAATTACTTTTTATTAGCATTATGTAAATACCAGTCATAACTTTATGTTTATGAAGATAACATTTATTATAACATTCATTGCACGCACGTCCGGGTATTTGCAATGCAATGGAGCACAAGTTCGGCCATACCCACTCCCATTTTTCTGATTTATCTCACCTTCTTCGTTTGCATCTTCATTCGGTATGTGTAATACGATGCCCATCTACATTAAGTACCAACATCGTTATTGTTGTTTTAACGTAACAAAATTATCAGCCTATGAGCAGGTAAATTATATTACGACAATTATAATGACAACCTGGTCATTGCGTATCATTACTCATTATTACGATTTTATGCATTCTACGCAGTGGAAGATGATATATTACTGAACCAGTCGATGAATGTCCATTCCACTAGTCAATCCATCCATCTTCCTTTTTTTTGTCTTCCAAGTCTATGCAGAAATGCATGATCGTAATCTAAATATTTTGTGTGCAGGCACTCGTTTCACTGGGTTCACTCAGTTCAGCGCACGTTCCACAGAGCAACTAACTAACCACTAACCACCACCTCATCATTCATAAATTCGTATCATAATGTTGATGTAATGCAATGCAGTTTCAGAATTGGAATGTGTTAGACCTGGCCTGAACAAAAAACCGCTACACAAATAATCACCAAAAACGCAGTCGGTTATGCAGTTATGTTTTCCACAATAAATACAACTCAGGCTGCTACAGTATAAACAACATTATAGTCAATCATGGAAAAACGCAAGACCAACTCCCTGGATCTTATTTTCCCTTACTCTCTCCAGTAGTCAACTCAAAGAAAAAAACTGATCATTCATTTCTTGCTGTCGTGTTTTTATTACTTTTTCATACTCTCTCGACTACCATCACCAGAAAGCTGCATTGATTTTTAAAAGGTCTACTTAGTCTACTATACATTTTCTGTTTTGCTGATTGTAAGGTCGGCTCAGACATTTCAAGAAATATTTCAGAGGCAAAATTATTATTGCAATGATATGTTGTTGAACTGAAGTTCAAGTGACACCTGCAAAAAGCTACTCACGCTACAGGTATGAAGAAAAATGCGTCTGTTTGTGGATGATAAAGAAACCCATTCCCTTTCGGAATATTTCAACGTTAGGAAGATGAAGTATGGCTGAATCGGGCCTAGAAAATCATTTGTGTACCTTAAGTAGCTCAGCAGTGCAATTCTGGTAAATAACATACATTTTTTACTTTTGTAACCACTTTTAGTGTCAGTAGTAGATCTCTACTAGAACGAGCACATTACCTGAATTTGGAAAACTTTTATTGTGCTGTTCTGTAAGAAAAGAATTATTTCTGATAGCGCCAACCCTTGGAAAGAAAAAAATGACACGTTTGTTGGTTTTATTATTATGAAGACACCATTACATTTAAAAAGGCTCTAATGATATTAGACTTGCTCACTTCATCAAAGAGACGAGTGTGTTATTTATCGTTTCCTTGCTTCTCCCATTCAAAATGTTTATTTGTTGTTATTATTATAATGCAAAATAAGCAAAAGAGTTATGAGAGATGTGAGGTAAACGTTGTGGTTAGGGTGTGTGTATGCGTTTTATTGCACTTTTAACAGACCATTGTGATCGCACGGAAAGCACAGGTTATAAGAAAGAACGTTTAGATGTAAAGAAACTGCTGTTGGCTTATTTGACAATCTGCCTGCCTTGCTTACTTAAAATATTTACGGCTTGGCTTTGTCACTGCTCTGTTTCGCCTTTGTTTCTCTCTAAACGTTGACGCTCGCTTACGGTAGTCTTCTTTGTGCGTGGCCAGTTTTTGATTGGGCTTTTGGTGTTGTTCGCACATATTCATGTTGTCCTTAACGTTCCTTTGGATCTGTCTGTGGCTTTCGTGGCTACAGGCAAAGATAAGACAACATCTTTTTAATCTTATTGAGTGTCTTTGTGTGTAATAATATTGTGGCCTTACTGCCATCATGACTTTTATTATCATTTAGATTAATTTTTTCTCCGTACCTCCTCACGCAACTATTAACATGCAACTCCATGCTGGCTACATATTAACCAGATACACTGAACTTATTTTTCTCCGTTGTGCATTGTACAAAACCCGCTTGGTGGTCATTTTTTAGTTTCTTGTTCTTCTTCTTCTTAGCATCACAGAATTCCTTTAGTCTCATTCAACACTTTTTTTACAAGATAGGTGAATGGGAAAATTGCAAAGCGCTGTTTATTACATTAGTATCGTTTCGTGTCTCATTCGCGGTCCCTTCTCGCACAAGTAACTGTTATTGTCAAACTTTTTTCCTCTCGCTTCGGGTAAATAAAAGTGTAAGGCTGGAAACAAGATGATACGCTTTTACTTCGGTCCAGTGAACGTCATGAACCAATTAGAAAGATTTCCTCCATTCATTCATTTACTAATTTCTTAGTGGAAATTGTTGTAGATTAGGGGAAAGAATAAAGGATCGAGAAGCTTACCTAATTGAGTTTTGCTATTAAATCATCGTTTATGTTGCTTAAGCTATAAGTCACACGTTCCTTCACAAAGCTGTGTCAGCAAATGGATAATTTTATTGTCCATTTCCTAAAACCTCGCAGCTCCGCTCCACTCCAAAATAAGAAACTACACAGAGAGAGAGCGATCTTTACTTCCCTGCTACTTTCTCAAGACAATCTTTCCATTCAAATGATATATACCTTGTTTAAATCGTCGTTGTTGTGATTTCGTAATGGAAATATAGTCGTTTGAAACTTCTCGACAACTATTACTATTACACATATTTACGAGATTTATACCAACGTTTTATTCGTTCGTGTCACCATATTTAAATATTAATGATAATTTCCCCGTCGCTCAACACTGCCCATCACTCGAAAAATAAAATGAAGAAAATTGCATTCAAATTGTCCCAAAATGGAAAATCTCAGAAAAAAGATTGCTCTGGTCTGACTTAAAGTGTGTTTAAAGCCTTCTGAACACACTTTTGACGTGGAAAAGTAGGAGAGCAAGGAAGAAAAAAATAAAGGAATGGAATATGGGGGAAGTTAAGAAATATGTTCTTTTCATAGTCTACAGTTTTCAAATTCAAGCATTTTATCGTCACTGGATTAGTCGCCGCCGTTGATGTGATTATAACGCATGGTACATTGTGTTATGCATAAAGAAAGAAACATTTATGATTAGAATAGGAGGAGAACGAGGAGTTTTCTGAGCTTCAGAGCGATTTATTTGGCGGAACACAGCGAACAGTTTTACTCTTTGGTAAAGTGGAGAACTTACAGAAAAGGGAAAAATGACCATGATGATGATGAAAATGATGGTATAAATTAAAATTAACTTCAGCGTTTGTAATCGGTAATGGCGGAACACAGCGAACGGTTTTACTCTTTGGTAAAGTGGAGAACTTACAGAAAAGGGAAAAATGACCATGATGATGATGAAAATGATGGTATAAATTAAAATTAACTTCAGCGTTTGTAATCGGTAGGTAAGCATTCATATCATCGTAAAACGGAGATCATTATCCAGTAAGCAATTTGGAGGAATTAAGAAGGGGCAGCGTGCACACATCCAAAGAGAGACTCTGTCAGGGTATTTTACCAAAAACAGATGTGTTGCCTGCGACCGGCAGACATCGAAGGAAAAAGAAAATACGCTTTCAAAAGTACCTACTTAATTGCCTATACTTCCTTTCTTAGGTATTAGAATGTTCCTATTTCACATAGCCTTAATGATTTAAACTCGAGGCGGCTGAACTGAATTTATCTCCATTTTTTGAATCATTATCGTATCAAAATCGTCATCATATTTTCGCGTCCTCCTTTTCCACTCATATCAGTATCTTCATCAATTACAGTTTCACTTTCTATTTTTGGGCATTAGACATAAAAATGTGGAGTACCAACCAAAGAGAAATTTTTGTACCCGAAATTATTCTGTCAAACAATCCTTGAAGGTTTTCCTCTTTAAAGTGTTCTGACATTTAAAATTACAGGCTTTAAAATAAAAAATAATACGGCATAATTATTGCAACGGATAAGCATTACGGTGCAATACAGTCTCTTGTATGTAACTTGATCCCATCACATTTCAATTGATCCTAAGCTATGAGCCATGCAAACGCTAAAAAAATTTCGACTGAAATTCACGTCGTTTGCTATACAATTTTATTAGGTTTTTACTTTGGAGAAAGTAAGACAATTGGAGCAATAATATCGTAAGCGTAATCACTGTCAATCCTTTTCGCTCTAATAACTTTATCGATCTTGTCAGAAGTATTGCTCGTAAAGTTTATTTTTTAGATTTACAGATGGAATTATGTCTAAAACAGTGTTCAGTACAGTACAATAATAATGGACAAGCGATTAACTTGACATTTGATTAGTAATACATTAACTATTAACTTTATTGCAAATTGCCTGAGAAATTGGGGTGCTTTAAAGGTCGAAACTTGCAGATAAATTACTCACTCAAAAAGGTCCTGTGCAATTTTTATGGCGGCTTACTTCCTATAATAACGTTAAGATGACCTCACTCTCAATTTTCAGAAATCCGTGAAGATCTCTCTTCTCATCCCTCCATTTTATCATTTTTTGTGACTGCCGTAAGAAGTTCAATCGTCTGAAAAAAGTTGATGTTTACATCTGTGACATTGAATATTTTCAAGAGCAGCTCAGAGATAGTACAACAAGCAGAAATCGTTCTTGCTTGAGAGAAAGAAAGGGAAAAAACTTTTAATCTTTTACACTATTTATTTATAATAATAATAAGCAAGGAAAGAGTCTCGCAAAACTCTGTGTTTGGAGTTACGCCTATAGCGTTTACAATGGCATAAGATGAAGAAAGGCGAACGGGGAAGGAGAGCGGAAAAGGTCCCTGATCTCTTAATTTATTTTTCTTTGCTCCTTCTCCGCGGTTTTTCTGCTCTTGCCTCGGCTCACAAGAGGAAGCAGTCATAGTCATAATGTGTTACCACCACTTCTGCTTCTGCTACCACCGCTTGCTGTTGCACGAGAAATGGATATTATTTTTCTATTAATGCATTTACTTCACCATTATTTTTCTTCAACATCACTCATATCACAATACACACGCTCACTAGCGAAACGGTCGAGTTGCTTGTAATGATATAACGAATGTATCGAAGTTGTAAGTAGGCTATGCCGGTTTTATGCTTCTTCCCTTTTCTCAAGTCATGTCATGACTCAAACCAGATATTACTCTTTGGAGAAAGGAGAAAAGACATTGTCAAGCGTATTATTCAAGCTTCAATCGGCCATGTATTTTAGTTTTCCACTGCGAAGTGAGTATAGTCAAAGGCACGTTTCCAATGCTATCACGACCATCATCATCGTCATCATCATCATCATTCCTCCGCAGAAACAGCAAGAAGGGTAAAAAAGGAAATTTAAGGGAATCAAGGAAAGCTCAAAATTTTATTCAGAATCAATGGACCGTCACAAATGGCAAAAAAGGATCTTAAAAAGATGTGGATGTCTGTGAATGTCTATCGGTATATGACTATGCGGATGGATGAAGTAACAGAAGAGTAACTAAAATCACAAAGTAAGTAGAGCCATATTTTTACTATGGGCTCTAGCCGAACCGAATTCATGCTTTCCTCTTGTCGATGCATGCATATTACTGAGAATAAAATGCCGAGATATAATATATATTTTTGTGTGGAAAAGAGAGAGAGAAAATGTCCTAAAGCCTCGTATTTATAGCCTCATCTATTCCATAACATTGCCACTTGCCACATTCTCTCTCCCTTCATCCTCAATCTGTAAGGAGCAACATGGCAGCCTATTTTTGACAGTTTTCTCTTCTTTCTTCTTCCTTATTCAAGTATCATCGGTATCATCATCATCGCCATATTAGCTGCATATAGGCGGAGGTAATACAATTGAACGAGTCATCACAGTGCTGGAAAAATATTGCGATATTAGCGGCAGAATAAGCAAGCCACTCATATAATCCAAACATTCAATATCCCTATATCCAGAACATGTCTGATATTTCGGGACCCTTCTTTCGAGCACGGAGAATTCTTCTAACTGCCACACATCCAATCTGTGCAACATCTCAAATTTTTCTACTTTCACTCTTTCTCGCTTTAAAGCGCAATATAATGCATATATAACAATGCGTCTAAACTGCCAAAGTTATTCAAGAAACATGAACAAGTCCAATTGGGTCAGGATATCTTTGTTCAAAAATGTTTTTATCATTTGCTCAAGCCACGCACAAAATAATATGCATTTTCGTTGGGAAGAACGTGCCTCACACGGGTTCCTCCTTGCAAGCAGAGCAACCCTTTTCTTCATTTTGCTGTTGCTCTGCCTCAATCGAATCAGAACGAGATAGCTCGAATCGGATACTTCATCTTAATGCGTTCAACTATGAGTTCGTGTTAAGAAGAGAATTGAAGGGAAGAGAAAAGTTGGGTCTTTTTTACATAATACATTCTAGTTGAGTTCAGTTCAGTCAGATTGAAACTGTAAAGGTAAGCGTAAGGATTGCCTATCTACACGTTAATAGTTAAAATGTCTTGTACGCTACATGTTTTTTGTATACATGTATGACACAATCATGCAACTTTAAATGGGAAGGAAGAAAAGAACTCCAATTGAGAGACTTTGCTTTTTTATCGGTCCCAATTGGGGAAAATAGCTGCAGTAAAAATTCTTCTTTTGGTTTTCCCTTTCACTTTTCAGCGTATTACATTTCCTACCTTTACCATTTCTTGCATTACCTACGCCCAAGCTGTAGCAGAGGTCCATGAGTGGAAATGAAGTAGATATTTTTCATATCAAAACGAAGAGAAATTGTTCATAGATAAAAGTTTCTTTACGCGGCACAGGAATGTGTTCGTTATTGGTACACGTATTGAAATGGTATATTGCTTGTATACACGATCTGAAAGTGAGTGAGTGAGCGAGGGAAATTGTAACAAGATAGAAAAATACTAGATTCGATACACAATAGAAAAACGGAAAAGAAATGAAATTGTTCTTTATTTCTCCGTAAAAAAGTAGTTGATAAAAAAAGCGAAAGGATTCGTAGCGGAAATCACGAAAGAGGGTGCGTGGGCGCTTTATAAGAGGAATGTCGATGTGTGTGGTATGCGGTCTATATTGACTTTCTTTTCCGTCCCTGAACTAAAACAATAGCAAACAACCGGAAAAATCAACCTGGAATGGTTTAATTAAATCACTTTCCCACCAAATAAAAGCGTTCATTTCAAAATCATAAAAAGGTCGCACCTTTTTCATCTATCCTCACGCGACAAATAAAGTAAATACAGTGTGCAATTTCACACTTTCACCCTTGCCATTGATATGCGATCTACGCTACTTTTTATAGCATTTCATTGTCTGATTTCTGCTTTTACTTGTCTACAAAAATGGGAATAGAAGCCAATTTGAGACCATTTTTCTCTCCTTTGGTTGTCGGGTTCGCCATGAAAGTTTCGGAAACAAAAGAGAAAGTGAGTTTATTTGTGACTGAGTTGGGCGTGTGTAATGAACAGAAATCTGTTGCTTTTTTATTTCTGTTGCTCTGTGAGTGACTCAATCCAGCCCAATCTCAATCTTTTGAAACCTTCCAGACTTGGCTGAATGTTTTGGCAGGTAGTGGCACTGGCAGGGCTAGACTATTAGCAGCCTAAATAATTCCTTTGTTGGTGAGCTATGTAAACACCAGGGTTGTTGTTATTTTGTTTCATGTGCATCGACTGACTCGCTTTCAAGACTTAATTGGCTGTGGCACTGCTGGCTCTGCGATAACCTAGAGAAGAGGACAGAAAATGAAAAGTTGCGTAAGCTGGAGGTGGTATTAATTGAAGAGGTGATAAAGGTAAATGATGATAGTGCCTACCCAATTTGGGCTCTATTCCTTAATACAAACATCGACACAGTGACTTGGCTCTACTTTTGATAAAAGTAAAGTCTGGATTCTGGATAAAAACAAACATTTCTTTGAAAAAATTACAAAGCGTAAATACAAATGTTCATGTCTCACAGTCACAGAAATCCATCGTTATTTTTCAAACCTACTTTCAAAACAACTCTAACAATGAACATTTTATTTAAAAGACTATGTCAATAATTTTGAATTGGATGGGAAAACAACATCTTCACTTTTCATTTCTAAAAGTCATGCACGATTAACAAAGTAAACAGGCAGCCCTCAGTTGCTTTTCTCAGCTCCTGTCCACATTACTCGTCAGAGTCTAAGCGAGAAAGCAGAGTGAGAACAAGCAAAGGAGCAAAGTGTCGGACAAACCGCTTGACATAAACTTTTCCAAGCAAGCTGAAGTAGCATTGACAATACTACTGTAGAGAACAGTAAGCGCCAAGCGGAGCAATGTCATAATAATCGTCGCCTGGTTCGTCCTAACCGGTATGTAATGCCTTTGCTTGAGTCACTGACGACGCTACGCTGGCTTTACATGATAATCTGACATATGAATGCGTCAACGCAAAACATCAACACAATTTTTCTCGCTCTCACTGTCGACATTTCTCCCCGAAAAGTGAGCATGAGGATAGGTACGTAAATGTAGGTATTCCTGGCAGAAAACCTTGTATAAACTCCATGAAACGAAATATTAAAGAGAATTTTCATACTCACTAGTGAAAACAGTGAAAAAATATTCGTTCGGCAAAAAATCGGACTTAACTTAAGCCGTTCTCCTGTCGGAGTGACGGCGACCCACTTGTGTTTGTTGGCAAGAAAAAGCAAAGCAACTGCTTGAGACTGAAGTGAAAAAGTAATGATGCTTCTGCTTACTCGGAGAGATTGAAGAATTCTGTTTATTTGACCACGTACACCACACGACACTTATGCTGAAGAAAAATATTATTTTTCTTTCTTTTCTCAGCCAAGTCGACGTGGTCCATTGAGAGGCACGAACTGGGAAGATGGAAAATAAACTGATTGTCATTTTTGTGAATAAAGTGAGCAAACCAAGAGAGAAAGAAAAAAACAAATGAAGAGGATGAAGAATTGTTCTTTTCTTTGGCCAACAAATGGCTTTTAAGATTTCCTCCTCCAAGCAAATCAAAAAATACTGTACAGTTGTTCAATGAATGAAAGAAATGAATTTTTCTCTTGTTAAGCAGACAGTGAGTCAGAGAGATGTGTCTTCTTCAAGGTGTGATATAGAGACAGTCACGAAAGTTTTGCCCATCTTTTTAACCGTACGCAGGTCGCAGATAGTGCTGTTGATAATGACGGGGATGATGATAACCTCTGGATCACTTTTTTTATGAAAATGTAAGTTGTACGAAGGCAGGACTAACAATAATAATAATAAGCATGTTATCATGTTTGAACATTGAACCGTCGTCATCGGTCGTGTAGGTAGAATTTTAGTTGGTATTTTAGCTGTTGGCATTGGCACTAGCACAAAACACTGATTATTTGTTGCATTCTTGCTGATGAAGCTGTGAGGTTGGTCGACTGGAAAGAAATCCAAGGCAGCGAGCAATGATGCAGAGAGACAATGATCAAAGTAGACAAGAACAAAACAGAAGGAACTCGAGAGAAACGGAGAGAGCGTAATTCATTGTGGATGCATGCAAGATTATTTTGATGAATTTAGAAAAGGGATGATGACGATGTGCTGTGTTGGCATTAGCACTGATTCTCTTTGCCGTTTTGGTCTGTGATGGGGAGTGGGGAGGATGATGATTAAGTTGATTTTGAAAATTAAGTTTATTTGAACAGGTGGTTACTCTTTTCTTCTTCGGATGTTGTGGCAAAAGAAAAAAGCTGGCAAACGAAACGATGAAGGGAGTGTTTGTAAAGGCGATGGTTACATTGATAAATGCTCAAGTTCGCGGTGTGAAGAGCTTTATATGACACACATTACATTGATACACTGCTCTTTGGCCCTTTTCGACCTGATTTTTAGTAGTGGCTAGCCTTGAGCTAACCATAGAGCTGTCCGGCAGGTTGTCCTTGTGTCCAGAGGCTAATTGTGATCCGATTTTTCATTTTTCATACAATTAGATTGCCGAAGCAATTGCCTGCCAGATTGCGAAAATGATCTTTTGCAGTAGTGTCATGCTGTTTCAAGACTGACAACACAATTGTTAAAATCTTTCCTTGCATTCCTCTGTTATCTCATGTCTGAAACTTAATACTAATAGCGGATTAGTTAAAACTTTCCACGGTAATTGTCATATAAGATTTTTATTTTCATATTACATCCTAACCCTTTTTAGGCTAACTAGGCTATAAGTATTAATATGGACAGACCTATATTATATGATTTAAATTATTCGTTGCTCATTAATGAATACCTTCGTTTCAAAAATAAAATTCTCCACACGCAACATTGAAGCACAACTTGTTTAAAAAATACGAAAAGTAATAAACTCCCAGAGGGAGTCGCGGCTGCTCGTTCTTACACAGCAAACAGAGCTAATTTCCATACAGCACCTTGAGCTTCTTATTGAACAAGGCAAAAACATTCGTCAAAGTAATACGTCATAATTTCTCCGGAGGTATTCTTTGAAAAGTAAAACAAAAACATGCTTTCTATAAATCTCAATCTCCAAATAAAAGATACAGCGGTTTTAGATATAATAATTCTTTGTGTCAGACTACGTATCTGATTTACCACAGTCGTTTAACATTGCAACTTGCCTTCGCCCATGTTCTGATTTTTATTGATACAGTATAAAATCTTTGTTTTCCTTTCTTCTTCCCCTCCTCTTCTACAAGGATGCTTATTAGTTTATTACTAATGCAGTCTGATGATGAGCATGATAAAGATAATTTTCTCTTTTGAGCATCTCTTCCTCCGACCGTTTTCCTTTTTAAATTGTCAGGACGCAGTGGTAAAAGTGTGTGCACGCCTGCCTGCGTGTGTCCACCTACTCGTTTTCCAATGATTTAATGAGTGAGGTGCTCCTCGCATTTTCATTATGTCTCTACTAGCAAAGCATGAAAAGTGGTCAGGAAAATGGATCTGGTCAAATCAGTAGTAGGAGTTGATAATAAAAAGGCAAGTGGAAAGACGGTTCTCTAAAATACACCCGTAAATCTCAGGTTTCACAACAAGCTCAACCGTCTCTCACCAGAACTCATGCCATAAGTCACGAAAAGTTGATCCCCTCGAAGCAGTAGCAAAGAAGAGAATAGCTCCTTCTCAACCAGTCAGCGTCATTATTATCATCCATGTATCTTTCTGTATCTATCCCATCTTCCCAAAGTAACAACACAACATCGACAAAAAATCATCATAATATCATCTTCATTATTCCATTACATCCCCGCACCGCAAGTTAGAGAGGCAGCAAGAAGCATCGAAAACCGAACAAGCCTTAATTCGTCCGATAAGATTTTTTGTCCAGAAGCACACGAAGAAAAACATTCTTTTAAAATATGAGAAGTGAAAAATAATATAAAAGGATCAGAAGAAGCAACCTTTTATAATTTCTTTTTCTTCATTTTTAGCCCATATGCATACCTTGAAAAGCTTGAAAGAGAGATTTTTCTAAGAGACTATTAAAACTTCTGTTGTGGTTATCAAAATAAAAGCAAGGAGAGAACAAAAGTTCTTTTTATAAGTTTTTTCCTCTTCTACGAGCAACTTTTTCCACTTCGTCATCCATCCGATCGTCTTCCATTCATCCACCTTGTGTCTTTTTTTCCTCAGAAGTCAAGCATACATTGACGCATTTTGTCAGTCAAGGCTCTTCTACAACGATGATGATGATGATCCACTCTACTCATTATAAAATTGTAAAAAGAGACGGATCAGACATCAGACAGAGCCGTTTTACCCATTAAATTCCATTTGCTTTTTCATATTTTAACTAGGCAGTTGCAAAGTAAAAAATACTTTAAATATTATTCATTCGACTCAAAGAATTTTCTGTGTTCAAGAGAAAAAGAAGCACAAGGTGGCCAGGAGGAATTATTTCGAATTGGGGATCCGTCTCCAGCTCCTGTATCAGCGTCAAAATAAGCTTTCAGTATTTCAGCTTACACTTCACAGGTAAGCGTAAGCATGCATATATAAATGGCTTGGACAAATAGGAACATTAATAATAATATATGCGCGATCATCACATCATTCAACCTGGAATTTAATGTCTTCCCACTTTCGTTTTGCCCGAGTCCACAGAAGGGACGACTTACCAAGAAATAAAATACTTTTTCCCTGACTTTCTATATAAATGATTGTCTGGTAGAACTGTTGCAAATGCCGGCTCATCTTACTGATGAAATGACCTAACCTGAGTGTAACTCAACGGAACAGAGCAACAACGCTGTGAACGTTGTAACCGTGATCCGCTGTCTTGTTTGTATATTTACATGTTTTCGTTAAACATTATTGTGTAGTACGTACGAAGAGCAGGACCTAAATCACCAATTTACATACAAATTTAGCCATCTTGTCATTTATTTACATCCTCTTCACCGTTCATTCATTCCGGTTGAATCTCCATTCGTCTTTTTCTTTACACAACAAAAACATTTTAAAGCGGATAAATGGATGGATAGTCAGACATTGTTAATTACACATGGAATTAATGGAGACATTTGGAGAATTCATGACTGCTTCACTCCTTTTTCCTCTGCTACTTACATTATCTGGAAGATCCGGCTTCTCCAACTCCGCCAAAACAGCTTCTTGTGCCATCCATTACATTTTTGTTCACGTGACGCTGTTTTCAAGAAGTGTTGGAATTGGTGTTTACCTCACTTTTTCTCTTATTTTATATTGAAAGAAACTCCGGTTTCATCAACCTTTCTCAAACAGAGACATGGCAAAACGCAAAAGGTTTAAAGGGCTACAAAATAAAAATGTTACTTTTGTAAGCAGACATCGTTTCATTGCTGACGGTTTTTACTGTTAATTGCCGTTTCAGCTGGTGCAGTCTAAAAAGGTTTATTAAACTGTAGGGGATGTGATGTGATCCTGAAATTTTTCCTTTGAATTCGAGTTAACCAAATTGCCTGCAGATATTGTGCAAATGAATGATGCGAAAGATTATACGTTTCCTTAAATGACGCCTATTTTCAAGCAGACGAAACCCGATTTTTACGTAGCTGAATCTTGGCAGTACGGACTTGTACACTGAACCGAATCTGTAGCTTTCCATTTTGCTTTTATAGCATAAATTGAATGCTAAAGATTTTTGCTCGAACCTAAATATCACAATTACTACGCGTATCTATCATTCTTATCAAATTTCAGAGACAGTTTTAACTGCCATTGCTACTACTTGCACAGAAATAATAATAAACGATTAACGATAATGTTTTTCCCATTTTCCAGTTTGCAAAAAAATATTTATACGTACACATTCAAACTGTCAGTATCCAGCTCCATGAAATATCACGGCGTGCCTAAAAGGCTGCGTGAGAGGAATGTAAGCAAAGCACTCCAGGAGGAAGAAGGCAGCATTAAAAATGTGTAAATATTTAGTAATCAAGAGCTCCTTCTTCAGCCAAATTAACGCAGTCAGAAGTTTTATATACGCGTATGTACATTATTGCTCAATATTCTCTCTAGTGTACAATCCTTATAAGCTGCTGCTGATGATTGTTGTACATGCATACTTTTTTCTCGCTCTTTACTCTACATTGCTAAATATGTTATCATGCTAATTTTCTCATCAAGCCAGCCATGCAGCGTGTAACGTAGTGAAACGAGAGATCCTGCAAAAATGTAAAATGGGATGCAAAAGGAAGATCACTTAATTTCGAACAACAAGTGATTTTCTTTGTACACAATAATATTACAATATACTTCCAGTTCTAGTAGCAGTCACATTCATTCGTGGCACACACGAAAATAGTAATGTAAGTTAAGTGATGTTCCTACTATTAGATCTTGATGAAGTTGATGATGATGAGTTCTCTACACTTTACTTTAATAGTACTGCTGAGCTTCGTGTTTTCCACAACAATTTCATTCTTGTTTCTCGCAACCTCTCACTTGACTCTCGAGACCTTTTCCGTTTTTATTTCGGACTCGTCTTCTCTTGTCCCGAGACAGACGAAATGGCGAAACGCGAAAATTGCAATGATCTTTTTTAACTCGGAACTCACACTGCTCCACTCTGGCAAGCGGCGTGGAATAAATTGAGGAACTCACGCACACCGTGTACGTACAATTATAATTATGTGATGTTACACTTCACAATCCTTCTTTATTCGTCTGCTCAACCTTCTAGTCTACGTCTGCTGAAATGAATCCTGAAATCTCGCGGTTTCTAAAAGAGTAAATGTGTCCAACACTTACGAATTGTATGATTAGCACTACAATTTCGCTGGTTGTGGATTTTTCACTGAAACTATCAGGAGGCAGTTGACCTTCCAGAATGTATAGAGTAAGAATTACAATTATTCACTTGAATATCTTTTTTTCTTCTTTTCTAACTAAACAACGGTTATTACATCCCACTTTTAACCGTGTGTGTTTGTGTGTGTGTAAAATACTATAATATTCTCTAGTCAAGTTTACAATTCTTTTAGGAAAACAAACACACAAGGAAAGACAGGTTCTTTTACAGTGGCTATTATCACTGTAATTGCAAAGTTCTTAAACTCATGCTACTAGACGAGTCTCCAGATAAATTAAAGAAATTCACCAACCGAGACCACAGATCAGCAGAAAACTTCAATGAAGAAGTCTTTCAATTTTTAAGACACTTTTACTTGATTTAATCCAAATACACAAACAGAAACAAGTAGATTTGCCTTTTCCTTTCTAAATGCGGGTTCGGTTTAAGGAGATAAATGATCCGAGTGGCCAATTCTTTCAAATGTTCATATTTTGTGGAAGAGTCTAATTCATCATGATTTGAAGGACAGAAGTGGAGCAACAGCCAACCCTTTGACAAATATTTCTCTCAATGCTTCATTTATCAAATCTTCCAGCCCTTTCCGTGTTTCTACTCCCCACTCCATGCTTTGCTGACCCTCCATCAAAAGTGTCCCAAAAACAAGTTCCGTCATAAAAAAATATTCGCCATGAAACATTACATAGTTCCGCTATCAGAGAAACCAAAGAAGACATGTGTGATTTCTGAGTAAATTTTTGGTTGAGTGGATGATATGATAAGGTAAAAATGTGAGCTGACAGAGATCATTCATTTCGTGCACGCTCTTTCTTCTCTGCTCTCCTTTGTTCCCTCTGCACACAGCTGCTGTTGTTGTTTCACGAAGACGTGGCTGCCAGTTTTGCTTCAGGTGTATGGTAGCAGAACATCGCTGGCCGATGAAATGAAGATGATGACGAGAATGAGCCAAGCACCGTGTTCGTCGTCCGCCCGTCTTTTTAGTCGTGGTCGTAGTATGTTAAGCAAGCAAGAGTAACCTGTCATCATCAACTTGTCTTGTGCTGACAAACCCTCATTTATTATGTTGTCCAGCACCATCATCGTTGCTCTGCCCGAACTTCTTTTAGAGTAAACCAGTAAAAACTGTCTAAGAGTGTTATGGGTGGTAATGGTGTGGTAGAGTTGATGCTTGGTGGAACAACCAAGAGAAAATTGTAGGTTTCTCCTCTTTTGAAACAGCAATATACTTTTGATCATCATCAGAAAGAACAACGTCTCTTTTTACCAGGTCTGCATTGCAAAATAGGGTTGTTAAGACCTCAAGTATAGTGAGTATGAAACTCATACCGACAGCAGCTACAACCAGAGAGAATGCACTTTTACCCTGCTGCTACCATATAATTTTATACAAATCATAATTTTATTGTCAAGACCAATAACTTTAGTATGAAATAGATATCTGATGATATGAGTAATTTTGTAATAAACACCCTGAATGAAAATGGGAGTGTATCAATGAATTGCATCACGTGTCATTTTAAGTATTCACTCCGTAAATTTGTCACTTCAGTTACTCTGCTTGCTCATCGGAAGCAACGAAATCAAATAGCTTATATTTGTCGAGCCTGCTGTTATTAAAGTGTTTTACGGAGGGCTTAATTGAATTAAATAGTTTATTTTTTCTCGTCATCAAATACAACCAATTCATTAGATTTTAAACCGTTATAGTCAGTTACTCTGACTAATGGAACTTTTTGCATGCTCCAGTTTATCCTTTCTTTCTCTATTACGAATCCGATACCGAGACGAATCCTCGTTTGCTCGGTCTTATTTTCCATCACGAAGAAAGTAAATAATTTGTACTCTTCTTATGAAAAATACCACTTTTTCTTTGAGGTGCTCTCTGATTTCCTCCTTTTCCACTTTTGAACTGACACCGTTTGTGCTTTGAGTGTCAATCAGACAGGAGATACCACATTTACACAGTGTACTTCCTCTAATGTACGACAACACAAGACGGGATGTTTTTGTTTTCCTTTCTCTGGTTACATTGTACAATGAGAAAAACGCATCATGACACCACTCCAACTACCGGTTCACGTTTTTCTCTCTTGCTCTCTCGTGAAGTACGTAAGTTCGTTCTTCGTACTTACTTGTCATGAAAATGACGGATAACCTGGATGTCTCTCCCACGTTCCCCTACAAAATTTCTCATCTTCCTTCGGGAAACTGATGTTTATGATCATCCTGCTAACAATCCCTCTTAAATTTTTCTTGTTCCCGTTTTATTTTATACTTCATCATGTTCCTCTCTCTCCATTCCCCACTTGTGTGAATCAAAAATGCACTTTTTCCTTCCACTTCTTACGTGTACTAGCCCGCTCTTGGTGTACACGAAAGAGGCAATATTCTTTTGAGACTTTGTTATTATTATGAATATATAAAATTGGATATAAAGATTAATGGACTGTTGTGCTCAATCTGACTTGTTGGAATATTACATGAACTCAAGTGGCACACAAGTGGCGGAGGAAAAGAGGGGTAAAATACAAGACAGGGTTTCGTCTGGCTTGGATGCGTAGAGGTGCATTCCTTACACTATTAATAATATTCACCGATTTTTCTTTGCTTTTCCATCTTGTTTTTCGCCAAAAAGGAAAATGCCTCCGAAAAATACCTTCGTTCTCCATTTCCAAAGAGAAATGAATTTATCTCAAGTAGAAGTGAGCTGCCTTGGTTTGCATAATGCAGACTCATTCCGGCTTCCTATTTGCTCCGGTTCATTGGATATGAATATTTTCTCCCCTTCGAATTTTGCGCAGACCCGAACAAGACATATGCCTAAAAGAGATTTACAACTTTTGCCTCTTCTTTCTTTTCATTCTCACAAAATTTCCCTTGTTGATATGCCTCCTCCAAATTGTAATAACCCAAGTAATGATGCCACTCTAAATGAATAGTGTGATGGCGAGGCAGGGATCCACCACCACTCCGGTAATAATAATATGGAGATGAAACCGAAGCCAATGTCAGCGAACAAGAAAAAGGGAACGATTACGGCGATCGTGATCCCTATTTTCTGTACACTTGCTTCCACTCCACGATGATCTGTTGTGTCTGCCCACTCACTTTACTCCACTTGTTATAATATGCGTCTTTTTCACAGAAATTCTTCCTCCTCAGGATCGTCATCATTCAGTCAGACAGATCGGCAATGCAACACACGACCATGAATGAATTCTGCTTCGTTGTATTTTCTAGGTGATCAACATGATCATCATTACCAAGTTCAGCCCCAGTTATGTAGTTCAGGCTGCCAACTTGTTCCTCGTAAATAGCCCTGTATCCATCAACTTGAAACGAAGGAGGTACCGGGCAGAGCAAAATATCACAATTTTTATTTCTAGTACACTTTAACACACTATAAAACGGTACCATCACGCTTTAGTTGTAACTGAATCACCACACCACCCTCTCATAACGTTTTTGGAATATTAGCATGATTTTCATTGTTATTATTTTCATGTGTTGTTTGTCGATTAGATTCGACTCGGCTCACTCGTCTTTTTCCCCGTTATAAAGTCCACTCACAATGATATGATAATACATAACTAACAAGCTAAACAAGTCTTTTGGTGCTGCTGAAATGAAACATTTTCTTGATCTCCTCTCTTCAAACATTGCACTCAGAAATATTCACCCCATTTTTGTGAATCATGTACAAAGTATTCTCCTTGATGGTAATAATAACAGGCATCCAATTTATTACTTTTGTAAATGATCAATGAGTTGGTTTGTTTCGAATGGTCGCTTTATGCATTTTCTATGAGAAGAAAAATAAGCAAGTGTGTCCAACTCAAAAACTGAGTCCTTATTTCAAAACTCGGCTGCATGGCTATATTCGATCAGGCGACAGGGATGCTCTCTCAGATATGTCACATTTGTTTGTCTCGTGAAGTTTTCGGGAAGATGATGAATGAATTGGATTTGCGTGAGTATTTCGGGTAATGGGTAACACTATTACAAATATGCATTATTGTTCTGTATAAAAAAGCCAATTTGTGACACTGTGAAACTTATTTATGTATATTCTACATAGAAAAAGTTTCTCTCCTTCTGGAATCCCTTCATTTCATGTTTTTAATTCACAATTTAGTCAGTGATCGAACTTCTTCTAAATTCATTTTGGAACATATAAAATTGTATACTCCTACTCTATGGAATTACACAAGTAAGAAAATAGTTTTTCTAACTAGCGCAATATGAGGTTAAAAGTTTTGCCTTGCTCCTGTGTTGCCCCTGTCTTTTAAAAATGTTAAATTGAAAATGGAAAAGAAATTGAATAGCACCTCACCCACTGTGGACAGTCATTTATGCAGAGTCTCCCGCTTGCTTCTATCCGCACTTTCCATTAAATGGTTGGGCGCACGTTACAAGTATATTACCCTAAGAGATAATGCACGCCGTGTTGTACTGGAAAGATCGAATTCGGGTGGATACCTTTTTCCTTAAAAACAAAAAGGTAATAAGCGTTGTAGGAGTTTCTATCGTTCGGTATATTTTTGTGCGCTAATGACATTTTTTTCTTCAACCACCTTGCGCCCTTTTTTTAAAAAACAGTAAAATGAAGATGAAGAACATTTGATTGGCTTGATTGAGGCGTCATCGCCAACAAGTGAACTGAGAGTAAATAAGAAGTTACTTAGAGAGTATATAAGAACGTGTGTAATTCTATAAAGGAGAGACTTTAACTTAAAAATGGGAAAGTTCATGAAACGAAACAACCTGTGGAGTCCATAAAGAGCAAAGTGAAATGTAAAAGACGGTTATTTTTTAAAAGGTGTATTACTCCTGGTGGGGTACTTTGTTCACCATGTTTTATTATAGTTTCAGCGTAATGGCTTCACCATCCGATCGACCACCAAAATATCTCTTTTTTTCTTCCGTCTCCGTCTTTTTTCTTCAGTCAAGTCAAGTGGTGATTCCCTATTACAATTCCAAAAGCGCAATTCACTTTTTCAAACTTCATTTTCATCAAAATTCAATTTGTGAAACCCAACCGTGCCGTACATACCTTTTACCACCGCTCACTGTTCGATGAGCTTGGGTTTCGTTTTCTTCTCCTTCGTCTTGCTGGATAGATTGGATGTTGGAGGCAGAGGGGAAACGGGGAAAAATTGCTAGATGACAGCTTCAAAACAGCATCAACAAGTTACCCACGAAGAGAGAGAAGTCGGCGTGTTTACATACGAAGCTAAATATGTGCAAGCGGTAAAAATATACGTATGTATCCGTCTGCATTTTTACTTTTCGAACGAGTACGCACACAACGGAAATACCAGACATGAATATGAAAAACATTTCAGATTGGGACAACGGGTTCAAAGCAAAAAAAAAGAGTAAGACAAAATGGCAAAGCCGAGGCAAATCTTTGAGAAGTTTAAGGCTGCTTTAGATACATGTGTGCTTGGAAAGAATAGGTGAAAGGAGGCTTAACTTATTTAGCTATGGAAAACAGAAAACGTACCTTCTTTGTATGAGTGACGAGGAAAAATACGAAAAAGCTCATCTTCATCATCTCACATGGATGACGAGTTAAGCGGGGTAGATACCAGACGACACGGATCGGGGCGACAGGTCTCTTGGGTGCACGGCTGAAGTTGGGAACGGAAAAGCATTTTTTTAAAGAAAAAGTAGCATTTATGTTTCTAGAATTTAGAAAAGAAAAGGCTGGGCAGAGTGATCAGGAATTATGCACATTTTCCATAAATAACGTAAAACCCTGAAAGGCAGACCAAGAATTGTAATATTTTGTGATGACGAAACACGACTGATGACGTGTCTGCAGATGCGGAATTCATATTTAAGAAAAAAATGTGATGCCTTTGAAGTCAATGACGGTGATGATGATGCAACATGCGGTTCGAATATATCCCTAACGCACTTGTGGAGGTATTTGTTTGAAAAATGCACCCAGAAAAGAAAAGAAATTTCCACACACACACACATTTTTTCTTCTCAATATGTTATTGTTATTGACTTTAATTTTTTATTTCATTTTGTCAGAATTGGAAAAAGGGATTCAAAGGAATTTTTGTTCAGGCTTAGAAGGTTACGACATACAGGGATGAAAGAAAGGGAATGAAACTTTGTTCAGTACAAAGAAGGAAAGTTAAGAAACGGAAAATTGGACTGTGGTTGTTTCGTGGTTGTCGTTCAATTTTACACATGTTGAAATGCTTTAAGTCACCCAGAAAAACGTAAACACCCTTTTCGATCCTTGGAATGCCGAATCGTTGAAATCTTGTAATTTCAATTTACTTCTTTCTGACATATAAATCTTTGCTAGTATGAAACAAGATGAGCAAGAGAAATTCTTGAAATTTTAGTTTAATTAGGCGTTTGTGATCTCAATAATCGAAAAAAGACAATCGAGTATTGAAACAGACAGATGTGCATAAAAAAGCATTTATTAGAAGTACCTCACTTTTGTGATTGAAGTGAAAAGTGAACCTCTGAGTATTGTGCTTCATTAAATATGTTTTGAGAAGTGATTTGCAAAATGCACAGTCTTGCAACTTGCCTTTTATAGAGCGCTGCGCTTCATCGAACCATCACCTCGCCTGCGACGTGATACCACTGCAAACACAAATACTTGGAGTTACCCACGCACTGTCGAGGGGAACATTCTAATTACACGCTTTAATCTCTATTAGAAGCAGACAGTAGCCCATTAATTAACTCATTTTAACTATAATTTTTTTCTTATTGTTACATTCAGCTGAATTATTCGCGCAATTCCTTTAAAAGTGTGACCCATTGTTGCACAATTTAGCTCGAATTGAAAAGCTGGAATTTCTTCATTCATTCATTTGCCAAAATTGTAGTTTCTAAGAGTTTTGCATGAAGATACATATCCGAACGACTCATTCGATTTCTCCTTTCATAATTCTCATTTCACAAATTCTTATAAGGAAAGAATTTGGCATTCAGTGGAGGCCAGGTAGAAGAATCGAGATCTAAACAAGATTACGATTGCAACACGAACCACGCACGCACGACTCTTTATACGCACATTTACGACCTGCCTACGTAATAATGAGATAGTACAATGTAACAAAATCCAGGTTTCATTCAAAACCAAGTCACAATGAACCACCACTTCGTCATATTAGAATCGGACTGCAGGCAGGCTTAATAAGATGATCTCATATATCTTTGCTTAATCCATTTCTTAACTTCTTAACAGACATATCTTGTAAGCTCACAGCTAGACTTGTCATGTTCTTTTTCAGGGTGGTAACTTTTCTCAACATTTATCTTCATTTTTCGCCTACTTGAACATTATTTTCTTTTCTCGAGCAACTCATCTTCCTCCTTTGTTGAATTTTTAAAACTGTGTTGATGTCTGATCATATCATCGTCATGTTTTCCTGATTACATTATTATTACTTTGACAGAGAACAATCTACACAGCATTGTAGAGGTTAACACCTGTGAAAATACAAAGGCAGCCACAACAGGAATTTACCTACTTCCCTTAGCAAAACTAACACATTTCGACAAAGCAGGCAATAGACATGTGCGCACAGGAAAAATGAAACCGATTTCAACATGTTTTCTTCTGCTTTTCCTTAAAAACCCCAAGACATTGTAAACGGCATATTGCTCTGCTAGATCATCGCAGGAGGAAACTGCTCATTTTTACGGGGAAATATCCCATAATATTTATTTATCTGCACAGACAAACAAGAAAGCCACAAAAAGGATTTAAAATCTGTTTTTGAAGAAAAAGAACAATTTTATTATCATTATAAATATAAATGTGGCTTCATATTGGCTTTTGTTGACTAAGGAAAATACCATTTCTGTTTGTTAGGTGATCATAATAGGTAATGATGAGTATTCTTAATAAGCTTAAGTATGACCATGTGTCTGTGAAAAAAGCTGGGTACGAACTGAACACACGTTCTGCACGTTATTGAAATTCCAATCGCCCAAGAAAGGAAGGAGATAAAGAATGAAAGGAAGAAGAGCACCAGACTCACTCACAGTTTTATACCACTCCACATTATAGAGTCCAATATTGCCCCCCTCTGCGTTACACGTAGCCATAAAAAAGTGTGAGGAGAGGTGAAAAGGGCAACCACCAATAAAGAATTAGCCATTCTCTTTCCATTATTATATCAGTCACTCTTTTTCTGGTTACCTTTCACGCACGTAACGTTAAAGTAACATTTATACCTCGCTCCATATAGTTCCCTTTGGACGATAATCAGGAATTGAAACCACGAACAATGGAGGCTTAGAGGATCTTAAGGCAATGCCAGTGCAGTAATAACAATAATAAATGCTAAACATGAACGCAGACAACAATGACACCAGAAACATGCACACACACATTTAAAAAACATTATGCATTTTTTTATCTTCTCTGAATACTACACCTTTGGGGTATTGCGTAAACTCCAAGTTCGTTGTTTTGATGCGTGTATAATGCGTAAACGCAAGAAAGAACCTGTGATTTTTGAATGATGCTCTTCTGCCTAATCAAAGGAAAAGGGAGAATAATGAAATGAATTGCAAATGAATCGTAATGTGACTAAAAGGAAATGAAGAAAGAGTTTTTAGAAAAGCATTAAACGGTTATTTTGCTTTCTTCAAAAATATTTGTAAATTTAACGACTTTTTTTGTTATCTTTGCAGCCTGTCAGTGTAATGGTCACTCAAGAAAATGCCGCTTTAACATGGAACTCTACCGCTTGTCTGGAAGGGACTCGGGTGGCGTTTGTCTTCGATGTCGGCACAAGTAAGTCAATGTTTGAGATTCCGAATTTGAAGTCGAACTTACTTTCAAACTTACTAATTTGCTTTCTTATTTTTTTGAAGCACGAACGGACGGTTCTGCCATTATTGTAAGGAAGGTTTCTACAGGGATCCCACCAAGCCCATTACACACCGGAAAGCTTGTCGAAGTAAGTCAATAATATGAAGCCTTAATTTGGCACGATAAACCATCCACTGACGAAGTTAAATGACCTTTAAACGGTCAATCGATTTTTCACTGATTGGTTAATTGATGAAAGAAAAGGGGCGAATCATGTCACCATATTTTATTAGTGGGGTCGTGTTCAGCGCACACTGACTTTTTAAAGATTATTAGTATATTTTTCCAGTGTCTCCAACTCTTGTAGAACAAAGCGTGTCTAAAAGCGCGATAGGTAAAAATGCCAGAGTAACCGACAGTTTGTCGTAGAACAAAGCAGGTAGTAGCAAGCAACTAATATGAGATGTGCTTTAAAAAGTCAACATTTCATTTGTCTTTTTATTATGTAATCATAATAGTAGGATAATGGAATCACAACACGGCCATTCATTTCTTCACAAGCGAAAAAAGTTTTGAATGTGTTTAGTGAAAAGAAAAACAAAAACGCTGGGTTGTTGATGAAATGATTATATGATTATGATTAGACAGCTACACGAAACTGGGAAGTGCCGAATGTGTAGGATAAGGGATTTTATAAACAGAAAAGGAAACCAGTGTTGTAGTAGCATCGTTACTTAAGCTTACTTTAAGTATTAGGTTTGTCGTCGTATCATTAATATTTAGTCTAGACTTTTTAGTGGAGGACGAGCTATGTTACTGTTTTTTTCAGGAATTATGCAAACCTACTTAAGATGGGTACGTTATTCCTAGTAGACAACGGCGTTACCTGGAAGAATAAGGTGACCTTTGTATTACGATGTCTTGTCCATAATAACAGAATCTAAAGTACCGAGAGAAGCTAAAGCTTCGAGTTATGAGCATGTCACCGTTCTTAATGGAAATGTATGATTTATTAGGAAGCTCTTTTTCTTCTCGCCTTCATAAACTTTCAATTCATTTTTTACTTCTTCTAGTGTCTTCCATCCTATGTGTAGGCTGTTTATGGAGGCACATTATACATTATATTTAAAGCACATTATGCAGACATTCGTTGGCAACTACACATGAATTATAGCGTTCGTCACGTTGTGTAAAGGGAAGAGTGCGAAGAAAAAAGCATTTACCACAACCACGTTCTTACTTAGTTCCTGGTTATGCTGTCTCAAACGTGGGAGTAGAAACTGCGAAAGAAACTGGACTGGAGAAGACAAAAGAGGAATAAGTTAAAACCAGTATGCAGCGAAAGAACTCGCTTCTATTTTTTCATATAAACTTATTAAATGATGATGGAACGAGAACAGCTCTGGGCCAAAGTAAAAGTTTTTTTTCCTTTTATTCTTGTTTCACTTTTTAAACCTTTTATATATCTAAGCCTATTCGTATTAAGAAATGCTAGCGGAACACTGGAACGACTACTGTTGCATGCTTAATCAAAAACAAAGTATTTTCACTTATTATCACGATGTCGGTGGTAGACACATTAGACAAAGTTGTAGTTCAGGACGACTTCTTCTCCGTTCTACCTACCAACATAGAAAAGAAATCAACTGCTTTGATATTTACTTGCTTGATACTAGCTACAAGATTAGCTCATTTCAGTTTCATTTCATTTGCCCTTTTTTTCTTTATTCTAAGAATTTCGGGACGGGGCAATATTGCTGCTAGTTTAGTTAGTACTATTACATAGACGATTATAGCCGGAAAATGTTTGTATAACAGTTGAAAAATGCAACATGAAATGTCAATCTTTTATAGACTATGCAGCAAGCTGCAGAAAACACACTTGTCAACGTATTTTTTTAAAGTAACAAAATACGGGAGGTCGCATTCCTTGAATTGTTGATTTCAATTGATTACCGGATTTCTTAAGGTGGAAAATGTGGCAGTAAGAGATTAAAATATTTGGAGTAATGTAGCACGTGTTAACTTTAAGAAGGACTTCAGTTCAGTTCATTAAACGCGTGCCAGTGCCATTATTGAAACCGTCGTTTGTAATCTTACACAAGTCATTTTTAGCTTTCTTTTTTTCGAATGACGACAGCAAACAACCGAGCTGTTAATAATTCATAGTATAGGAAAGACATGGAGATTTTAAACGCTAAAGAGGGTTATCGTTGCGCTTGCTGACTAGTTTAACTTCCTTACCAATTCCTAAAACGAATAATAGCTCATTTCGTGTTTTTGTTGGGTTGAGTGTGCAAAACAAAAATAATTTTTTCCTTGTAGCACAATTTTTGAGAAGTATTTGTTGACCTAAAGTTTGCGTGTCAGTTCCCAGTTAACAATTATATAAACGCCACATGGAGCCATCTAAAAAGCAATTTTTTTCTTCCCTTTCTTGATCATTTACATCTTCCATTCATTCACTTAAAATGGTTGTACACTTGTGATTACTAATGCAAAATACGTCCGACGTTGTGAACAATGAACGCATTTACCTGACTCCGCTTGACATAATAAACGCCACAAAGAAACTAAGCTCGTCTTGAAAGAAAATATTGTGTGAAGCTATTTTTGACTAATGAATTCAACAAAAATATCAACTCTGTTTATGTGTAATAATTTTCTTTGAAATGCATTGGCTCGTCACTGAACAAGGCGAAGGATTGTGACACACACACACGATTTTAATAAACTTACCAACCTTTCGCTTTGTGTTTGGCAAGGTGTCGTTCGAGGATGAATAAAGGACATCATTAGATATTCACATAAAAGTTTGTTGTTTAGTAATAAGCATATTCATATCTTTGGGGACAGTTCTGTCAGTTGCAGTTGTCTTCGAAAATTGCATTTCTTCAAATTACTGCATGACTCTTTCATTCACCACTTTTCTGTGTTTATATTCATCCCTCCATTTAAGGAAATCACTTTATCCTGTCTCCCGGTTTTATGCTTTAATTCACTATATCTCAATGCAAAGAGGACTTTTTATGGAAGTGCGTTAATGCACACACGGCGCTCTTCACAGGTGTCCACGTCTGCATTTTCTACTTGTGCATTATCTTTGGATTAGAAAGAGAGTGATTGAGCGAATAATAACAAAAAAATGTGGCGGTTACGGTTAGCAAAGCAGAGGAAGAATGTTACAGGTTACATAATGTAAAAGATGCATTTTTGTTTCAAAAACACAACAATGAATTTGGAAATGGTCACACGACCACGACCACACTGACCACCTATTTTCTACCATGAGATAGAAAGAATGGAACCATGCCGGGTCGACATTTTTATTCAGTCGGCTATAATCAGTGCAATAATGTAATCACTCAAGTCAACTGCTGGAAAATGCGTTTTACCTGGTAGGTTTAGATGACCTGAACACTTGATTTGAGGATAAGCCTGAGAAAATGAATCAGGCTTAGTGAAACAGGTACAGGGAATTATTCAACAGATTCTTTGTAAAGATTGAGTTGTATTTTGTTGTTCCAGAAAGCCGAGTTAAGACGGTAGAATGTAAAAAAACTGCATACCAAGGTGGATTTACTGCGAAAATAAATAAGTACATAAAAATGAAAAATTGGTTGTACTCACGTGTGCAGTGGTGTACATGCACTTTCGAAAACATGCAAATGAAAATGGAGTGCTAAAGCGCAGCAGGAAACTTTTATCGTCCGATTTTAATACGTATTTTTGTTTTTGTGTGAAGCTTGTGAATGTCACCCTGTCGGCGCAGCCGGTCGAATTTGTAATCAGACAACGGGTCAGTGTCCGTGTAAGGATGGGGTCACAGGACTTACTTGTAATCGTTGTGCCAAAGGCTACCAGCAAAGTCGCTCTCCCATTGCCCCGTGTGTCAGTAAGTAAAAGTGTTCTTAAAACATCCTTGACAAAGCATCTAATTGGTCTCTTCAATTAAATTAAGCAAAGTGCTTTCAATATTAAATTTGCGGTTGCCGTACCTAAGCTCTGATTGTTTGCTTTGCAGAAATTCCAAAAATGCCTGAGCCGGAGCCGCTTGCAGTCGATGCCACGGGGAGATCTGCTGATCAAGGTATAAATTAATCCGTATCGTTTAGTTGCCCTAGTCTTTAAGATTTGCTATTTGCTACTGATCTTTCACTAACGACATGCTTTCTCTAATGTCAGCATTCTTTAGTGGGTTAGTCTAATTTGAAGTGCGTTTGACAATTTTGCTTTTGCTTCCACAATCTTTTGCACAGTGCTTTTCGGCACGCACTTTACGGGATATTTGCTTTTCCTCTTCAGCAGGTTTGTTTCCTTTTAATTTTGGTTTCACAAATCTTAATTAGTAAATAATTAAACCTGCTGCGTGTTTGTGCGGCTATAATCTGTTACCGGAGACTTCGTCTGTACCGCAAAGTATTGCTGCGTAGGCAAATAAATTATAAACTGATGACGTTTAATTTTATAACTCAATGCTGCGAGTTGCAAATTCCTACTCGGAATTTTTCTGCATTAACTAAAGAGATTACATCTCGAAACTATTATAAAACTTCTCAGTGTGCAAACTCTAGTTTCGCAATCGCGAAGGTACTTACCGGGGAAACAAATTGAATTCCACACGTAACACTGTACATCCGCTTCGAATTGAATACATTGTTGACCTCCAACGAAATGTGAAAGGTTAAATAGGACATGGTGGCTTTATTATCTTGTGTCAATATTTCTTGGAGACAGTCAATATACTTTCCGGCTCAAAAATTCGTTTATGAAAATGCACACCGTAAACAGTAAGCAGATAGGTCTCCGACATAATTTAAAAAACAGACAAAATATGTAAATGAAAAATGCATACATCCACAAAACATACATGATCCCACCTTCTCGGGTTTCTCATCAAACACATTTTTTCTTATCTCTTCGCCAATAAAATTTCTATATGAAAACATGCATTTTTCTTATTTTTCATACAAACAATGTAGATTACTATTATCACTTGTAGCCATATGCATTATAATAAAAATATAGACCTGTGTGCACTGCGAAACTATAACTTTCTAGCTTATAGCTTTCCAACGGAAGAGTGAGGAAAAGCTCTCAACACTCTCTGAAACCCTTCATTTCCTCCATCCCGTTTTTTATAAAGTCGCTTTGCCTTCTGATTATGTATACCAGTTTTCCTTCCCCATAATTCTTCCGTGTGTCATATAAACACTCATTGAACCTAATATTCATTTTTCCAACCTGAAGGAAAAAGGTAATATAAAGCGGACGGGACACTACAACAACAAAGCCATATTATCCTACGCATCTTTTTTTCTCCATGATTCACATGAGCACGGTGCAATTTCCCTTTTTCAGACTCTTTTTTCTTCTTTCTTCTGGAATATTCATAAAAGTTATATGCCTGTGTTGCCGCTCAATGCAACGAACGTTAATAATCATATCCAACCAACCAAAGTCTGGTTTTTTCGTTAGAAACTTTCATTNTTCTTTCTTCTGGAATATTCATAAAAGTTATATGCCTGTGTTGCCGCTCAATGCAACGAACGTTAATAATCATATCCAACCAACCAAAGTCTGGTTTTTTCGTTAGAAACTTTCATTATCAACAGCAGCATAACATTTGTACACCCAAACTCCAGAATCTTTCATCGCTTCAGACCCTTTCTATAAAGGATTATACTTCACTTCTTAATCCGTGATCTTACCTTTGCATATTTCGTTCAGAAAATGGTCGCATGTAGATTTATGAAATTATAAGTTTCCGCTTAGTTTTTAGGCTTTCACAAGAAAAATTATGAAAAGCGGCATAAATTCTGACGTAGAAAGTGTGTGCACAAGCAACATTCTTAAATTTTCCATGTAACTTCAATGCTGGCACGGTTTTCCATTTCGATATGCAGCAGAACACCGCAGCTATCATTATTCGTCGAGTATATGATAATGATGATTGCAGCTTTTGAAAATTGAAAGAAAACATTGAAAAGTGCGGAAAGAGGTGTAGGCTCGAAATTATAATTTTCAAAGCTGTCAATTTTACAAGGTTATGCACTGGAAGAAGCATAACCCAGAGAATTCTTTGTTGGTAATAAAATTTGCCCTGCTCTCCTCTTGTCCTTTATACAAGTTATTAATATAGTTGATCAGAGTTTCACAGGTTTCTGCACCAAAACAAAAATGTATTTATGAAAAAGTTATTTTGATGGTGGTACGCACCTCAACCAGCTTGTAACAGTGTTTCCTCGTCCTTGTGCTCATCAA